>QEPC01009251.1:359769-428382 GCA_003113815.1 Sphenodon punctatus
GGGGGGGGGGGGGCGACTAACAAATGTATAAAAATAAATAAATAAATAATAAAAAGATAAAACAAACAAAAAAATTAATGAAATCAAATGAATGCCATTTGCTTATTCATTAGTTTTCGTTACCTTAGTTACAAAAATGAATGGGACTCCATTCATTTTTGTAATTAATTAAACAATACAAAATTGCTCACTCCTACTATATTTTTGTATACAATGGCCCAGCTACTGAATGTTGCTAAATAGGCATTGTTTTCTCAGGACCTACCCAAAGAAAGGAAAAAGGCCAAAGAAGAGTAAACAGTTCAAAGAACTGCAGACTATCAGCTGGTCCCAGTGTCCTAGCGTTACCTTACTCAGTACTCTCTGTTGTACAAACCCTTCTCTTTTCCCTTGCATTTGTTTATCCATCACTAAAGGGATACAATAGACACACACACACACCAAATAGCAGCTAATGAACCAGACTTCTAACAGGTATGTTTAAAGTGGCTGTTTGGTGTGCAAATAAAATTAGCAAACCAAATGAAGCTATTTCTCTTCTGAGTGTTTGTTTGGCTTTTCCATGGCATACGTGACACAGTGTGTTAATACAATAGACTCCATTAAGCTGTGGAGTTAAAATACATTTTGACCCATGAGTTAAATAAATGCTTTCCTTAGTGTCTATTGAGTCCCAGAGGGGGCGTATGTTAATGGAGTGTAGCTACTATGGTGTAGGGGGCTCAACTAAGCCTGGGGCCCAGACACCCGTGGAGAGGGGGCGGGGAGCTTTACAAGTGGTCTGAGCACCACTAGAAAATGTTCAGGGGTGGGGTGGGGTGGCAGAATGAGGCCAACACTCTGCCTCCACCCCTACTCCCTCTGAAAAATTCCCAGCAGCACTCAGGCTCTAAGAAGGCAGATTTAAGAGCAGGCAGGGGTTGTAATTGCAACCACTCTGGGAAGTTCATTGGGAGCCACTGCTGTAGCCACTTGGAGGGACAGCTGGAAGCCACTGCAGAAGCAGACTGCCGCAGGAGGGGCAGCACCTGGGAGCCCTGATGCAGGCCACTTCCACCACTGGTGTGTTAATGTGCCCATGAGGCCTTCTGTAGGCTGCCTGCTTAAATTCTGGAGTTTGCCGTGGTAGCAGCAGCCTGCAGCAGTGCTTGTGGACACCCACACCCAGCAGCAGACTTCAGTGGCTCCTGGCCAGCCCCACCAAAAGCAATGGCAATCCTGGCCACTCCCCTGCTCTGGCAGTGGTAGCTTGCAGTCAGACTCCTGACTGGAGCCGCTCTGGAGTGGCAACAGCCTGAAGTGGGAGCACTTTCCCTACCAAGCTTAGCCTCGCCCTCACTCCAGAGACCCTGCACCCTTGTCCTTACAGGAGTTCCTAATTGGGATAGGAGCCCGGCCCACCACAGTCTTACTACACCCCTGGTTTATGTAGATTCCAAAGTAGTATTTTAGAGGTGCTTTCCCAAAATGTTCTATCTAGAGACTGTGAGAGATCGCTGTGTTGGTCCCAAACGTAAGGCCAGGCTGCATCTCAGCCATGGGCTACCCACCTATAGCCACCCGGGAAAGCCCCCACCACAATCGGGATCCAGCTGCCGAACCCATTGACATCACATCTGAAAGCCTGCTTTACTCACCACAGTCCAGAGTGGTGGTGGGGAGGCAGCCATGGCTGCCCGTCAACCAGGGGGGTGGGGGGGCTGGGTGGATGCATACTATGCATCTCCCTGTCTGGGCAGCCATCACAGTTATTTGACGGCCGTCCTGGCCCCCAGTCAGTGACGGCACTCATCACCGCCTGGGTAAGTCTGTGGCAGCAATGAGCAACGTCCCTTCTGAAAGCACCCCTTACCTGAGCACAGTCCTTAAGCACCCCCCACCCCACCCCCTGCTGCCAATTCCTGTTGAGGTCACAGAGTGTACTAATTTTCAAGATAGGCATGGGCGAACAGATCGCGGTTCGTGTTCGGCCGTTCGGTTCGGCCGCGATCGGTTCGTGTGTTCGTGTTCGGCTGTTCGGTTCGGCCGCGTTCGGTTCGTGTGTTCATGTTCGGTCGTTCGGTTGTACCTCGCGTTCGCGTTCGCCCGTTCGGTTCGGCCGTTCGTGTTCGGCCGTTCGTGTTCAGTTGTTCGGGCAGGTCGTGCGTTCGTGTTCGGCCGTTCGGTTCGTTCGCCATCAGGTTGTGCGTTCGTGTTCGGCCGTTCGGTGTTCGGGTGGTTCGCGCGTTCGCGTTCGGCCGGAAATGTCGCGGGAAGCCGTAAAATCGGCGTCGCGCCGGAAATTCGTGTGCGTGAGTGAGGCGAGAGGGTGTGTGTTTGTTTCGGTGGCTGCTTGTGTAGTGTGTTTTGGTGATTGTTTTGGCTGTGCTGTGTGTTTGGGTGGGTTGGTGTGTGTTGTTGTTGCCTGTGGGTTGGACTGTGGTGTGTGACTGTGTGACTGACTGTGTGAAATTTAAAAAAAAAATTTAAAAAATGAAGCGGTCTCGGGGCCGAATCTGCCGGGTGTGGCCACGCCCGACGGCGGAGGAGTTGTCGGAGGAGGAGGAGGCGGCTGCCCCTGCCGCTGCCGCTGCCCCTGCCCCTGCCGCTGCCGCTGCCGCTGCCGCTGCCGCTGCCCCTGCCGCTGTCGCTGTGCCTTCCGTCTCGGACGAGGCGGGGGGCTCGTCAACAATGATTCCTGCCAGGTTTGTAAACCTTTCTTTTACTTTTAAGGCAAGAAAGGCTGTATTAGTTTTTTAGTTAGAGTGTGCCAGCCAGCCAGGGGCGGGAGTTAGAGTGTGCCAGTCAGGGGCGGGAGTTAGAGTGTGCCAGCCAGGGGCGGGAGTTAGAGTGTGCCAGCCAGGGGCGGGAGTTAGAGTGTGCCAGCCAGGGGCGGGAGTTAGAGTGTGCCAGCCAGGGGCGGGATGGCAGGATTTGCACGTGCCAGCAAGGGGTGGTTTTTCAGTTGCTCTAGCATCTAGCAGCAGCATCCCCTAGCAGCCCTGGGATGGCAGGATTTGCACGTGCTTTATGTTATTTTTAGTTGCCGTCCCTAGCACCCAGAAGGAGGGAGGATTAGAGGCATCATCATTAAATGCGTGATATTAACTTGGTTTTTTATGTATTCCCATTTCAGAGAGGAATTGGACTCCTCTGCTCCCGAGGCCAGCCCTGCTTCCACCAGCCCCCGGAGGCAGAGGAGGACAAGTCGCCGCAGGACATCGAGGCGGAGGTCACCATCTTCGCCTCCCCAGCGCCAGTCCTCGGACGTCTGGCGCTTTTTCTCGAAGGACGACCGAATCGCCACATGCAAGGTATGTCGTGTGGGGCTTCACTGCAGGCTTCATTGCAACATACTCTCTAGATCGCAACAAGTTTCTGCAAAGTGGTCGAGCCTTGCCCAGTGGTGACTCACTAGGCCGCCCAGTAGCACCCATTGGATTGCTCGTGCACAGAGCCCGTGGAACAGTGAGTGAGTGAGCTGAAAAGAGGCATATTGGTAGGAGCAGCAGCAGCAGCACCCATTGGATGGAGGATTACCCTCTGACCTGTTAGGAATGAAAGTCCCCTGCAAGGACAGATTGGATGGCCACCCAGTCCACCCACTCGTGGAGACAGAATGCAGGCAGGGCTTGACAGAGACAGACCATTTAGACAGACCATAAAGACAGATCTTTAGATTGTAAGCTCTCTGGGGCAGGGACCGTGTCTATCTTAGTTTTTTGTAAAGCACCAGGTACATCGCTGGTGCTATATAAATGCTAATAATAATAATAATAATAATAATGCTAATGTTCCTTTCTTTTTCTGCTCTTTCTAGATCTGCAGTAAAGTCTTCCGGCGGCAGAGGGAGGGCACAACATCGGGGCTGCTCACGCACATTGAGGGCACCCACAAGATCCGGGTGAGGCGGGCAGGCGAGGTGGAAGATGAGGACTCTGCCGGTGCCACTGCAGCTGCTGCACCTGCCGTGGAGCCACCACGCCAAAGGGGGGGGAAGGCCTCCCGCAAAAGGAGGCATACACGCCCTTCCCCTCCCTCCGCCTCTACCCTCACCGTCGAGAGCCCCGATGTCACGGAGGATGAGGACCTGAGGGAAGCGAGTGAGCAGCTGCGTCGCTCGGCACGGCGCCACACGGAGGAGGTCGACCGCTCCACCGCCAACCTGGAGAAGTGCATGTTGGAGCGCACGCGGGCGCTGCGCTCTGAGAAGCGGCGGGTGGTGGCCTACGGCCAGTATGTGGCCACCGAGCAGCAATGCCTGCGTGGCTACCAGCAGGCACTCTCCAGGTGGCACAACAATGTCGCCGCGGCGCTGGAGTATGCCGTGCAGAACGGCGGGTTCGACCCCTCCACGGTGGCCTGCCCTCTGGACTGCCAGCCGCCGGAAGACATCCTGCCTTTTCCCCAAACACGGGGGGGGCACTCTGAGACTGACAGGCCCAGTGGCAGTGGCCATTGAGACAGAGACTCTTAGCTTGTGTTTTTTAAGTTTCCTTTTCATGTTTGCTTTTGTTTGAAATGTTGTTTTGTTGTTGTTCTGTTTTTATAGTGTTAAGTATATAGTGTTAAGTTAAGGTTGGTTATTTAAGTGTTAATTAAATTGTTAAATGTTATTTAAAGCTGTTCTTTTTCTTTCTGGAAAGGGGAGAGGGTTTGTCATTCAGCTTCTGCCCCACGAGGAATTGGGTAGTCATAAGCCGGGTGGCAGACTTACAGTTTGTTTGTTTGGTTTCCTAGGCCCAGCCTGCATCATGAGGTCAGTCAGATAAGGCGGCCTAGGCCGTCTAGTAAGAGAGAGAGAGAGAGAGAGAGGCAGAGAGAGAGAGAGAGAGAGAGGCAAAGAGAGAGAGGCAGGGTGGGTGCAAGCATTGGGATGGAGGGACAGCACCTCAGCAGCACAGTACTATTGCAGCCGAGCCCTGGATGGAGGAGGAGGAGCCCTGTCCCACGACTGCCCCTGGCATGGGATGGATGGCGTGTGCCACTGCACCATCACTCTTTGTCCAGGGGCAGCTCCGGGAATCCCAGCAGCGGAAGGTTCACCTTGAGAAAGAGCAACTGCTCCACCAACTTGGCCCCCAGTCTCAGGCGGTGCGGGGAACATATGTCCCCCGCGATGGAGAACACCCTCTCGCTGGGGACACTGGTTGGTGGGCAGGACAGGAATCCCTTGGCCACTTTGGACAGGGCCGGCCACACTTGGGCCTTGCTGGCCCAGTAGGCCAAGGGATCGCTGCCGGGTTCTATGCAAGGCTCCTCCTCCAGATAGGTCTCCACTGCTGCTGAGGCGCCATCATACTCCCTCCGGTAGCTCTGGGTGGGCACCACCTGCCCCACTGCCCTCAGCCACGCTGCTTGCCCTTTTGTGCTGCTGGTCCCCATGCTCCCCTGAGTGGACAGAACAGAGGAGGAGCTGCTGGCAGTAAGGGTCCTGCTGCTGCTGGAGGCAGGGATAGACCCAGATGGCTGAGGGTCGCTGCTCCTACTCCCACCATCCCCAGGGGCATCCCGCTGCATGGCCCGCTCTGCCTGCCTGACCTTATCGACCAGCATCCCCTTCTGGAGGCCATAGTGCGCACTTTCCCGTGCCATGCTGCCCTTGATCCTGGGGTCCAGCATGGTTGCCAGGACATATTCGTCCCGGCGCAGGAGGTCACCAAAGCGAGCGCTCAGGCCCGCCTTCAACTTGTCGGCTAGCTCCATCGCCTCGTCGCACATTCTCCTGCCCTGAGGGCCACGATCCCGCCCCACCGCCCCAAGAATCTCATCCAGGCTGCTGTGGAGACTATGCACCAGCGGGGTCACCTGGCTGAGGGTGGCAGTGGAGCTGCTCAGTGTCTCCGTGACGGCCAGGAATGGTCTCAGGACAGAGACGGTTTGGGATATAATATCCCATTCCTCCCTGTTGTACCCTGGAGGTGACTCGATGTCTGTCTCCAGTTCCACCTGATGCAGGGCGGCTTTCTGTTCAAGAAGCCGCTCCAGCATCAGGAAGGTGGAGTTCCACCGGGTGGAGACATCCTGGATCAGGGTGTGCACCGGGGACCCTTGCTCAGCCTGCTTCTCCCGGAGGAGTTCGCTGCCCTTCACGCTGCGGTTGAAGAAGCCCGCCAGCTTCCTCCCCCGCTCGACCAGGGAGCTAAGGGTGCCTGGCCCAATGCCTTTATCACCCAAGCCCAGAGCGTCCTTCACCACCAGGTGGAGGGTGTGTGCGGCGCAAGGGATACTCGTGAACCCCCCGTCACGGACTGCCTTAAGCATATTGGCCGCGTTGTCCGTGACCACACACCCCTTGGTGAAGGCCACGCCTGGCGTGAGCCACTCCCTCACCATGGTGGTCAGGGCTGCCTCTACCTTCCTTGCGGTGTGGGAGCTGTCCATAACTTGGGACTGAAGCAGGGCCCACCTATACCCTGCTTCAGGTCCCCTCCTGCCACTGCCAAGCACTGCCTTTGCGTCCTGCCACCAGTGTGCAGTCACTGCCAGGTAGGCATGCTGGGCGTTCCTGGAGGACCACAGGTCCGTGGTGAAGTGGACCGTTGCCCCCCCAGCCCCTGCAAGCTGCTCCCTCACCCGCTCCTTCAAAGCCCTATATAACTGTGGGACCACAGTCCGACTCAGGGCGGAGCGGGAAGGAAGCTTAAAGTTGGGAGCCAGGAACGCAAGCAGACGCTGGAAGCCCTTGTCCTCCACAATGGAGAAGGGCTGGCCATCCAGGGCAATCATCTCGGCAACCAGGCGCTTGCCTTTTTCCTGGAAGCCTGTGCCACGGCGCCCTGCCGATGGCCTCGACACATCGCCCCACCCCATCTCCTCCATGGTGGACTGGCGGTGCTGCTGGGGAGGCTCCTGCAGTTTTTCTGCCCCCATAATGCTCCTGCTGCTGGTAGAGGCAGCAGCAGTAGCTGCAGAACGCTGGCCCGCTGAATGGGCCGGGCGACTGGCCGCTGGAGTCGGGAACCCGCTGGCATCCACTTCGCCTGCCTTCCCGCTCAGCAACACAGCACTGTGGCATGCCTTCAGGTGCCTGGCCATTGCAGTTGTGCCAAGGTTGGCAAGCGCCCGCCCACGCTTCACCACCTTTTGGCACAGCGTGCACTGCACCTCTCTGGGATCATCTGCCCTCACCTGCTTAAAATGCTCCCAGACAGTGGATTTTTTTCCCCCTCCTGCTGCCTTCTTGCCCGCCCCGGCAGACGTGCTGCTGCCAGTGCTGCTGGGAGAGGGAGAACTTTGTGGCACTGGTGGTGATGCAGCTCTGGGAGGAGGAGGGTCAGACATTGCCTCATGGACATAGATATCCTCTGCGGCACTAGTGTCACTGACTGCTGCCTCTTCCTCACTGTCCCCAGCGATCATGGCGATGTCCCCAGAAGGGGAGTACTGGGACCCGGAGGGTAGACTGCCCGTGCCCGCCATGCTGCTGGCACTCTCCCTGTGCCCCCCTCTGTGGCTGCTAGTGCTGCTGCAGCTGCCGCTGCTGCCACTCCTCCTCTCCCAGTCCCTAGTACTGGCATTGCCCGGGGATCGGGCCCTGCCTCTAGCAGCCGGGGTGGGATCCACCAGCTCTGGGCTACTGGGGATTTCCTCGACTGTGGGGGACATTGGTGGCCCTGGAGGAACATCGGTAGAAGAAGCAGCCCCAGCTCCTGCTCCATCACCACGCACAGCAGACACAGATGCAGCAGCCTGAGCCTCAAGTCCTGCAGGCCTTCCAGTGCCCTGAGTGTCAGTGGAGGGCACTGCCAGGAGACGTTGCAGAGCACCCTGGGCCCCTAAAGCAGGCCTCCTGATTTTGGGAGGGGGTGAGGCGCTCTGCCTCTGGCTACTGCTGCTGCCTGCTGCCGCTCCTCGTGCACGGCCTCTGGGACGTGCCCCATTGCCTCCCCTACGGGCAGCAGATCGGCCTCTCCTTCCCTTCTCCATTTCTCCCGAAAAAAACAATGTTTTTTAATATATAATTTTTTAAAAAAATTTTATTGAATTTTTTTATCAAATATTTATATCTCTATATCTACACTAATAACTAACTAACTACCTAACTAATAAATGTATTCTAAATGCTATGAATAACTCCAACAAACCCTAAAGCTGAATCACAGAAAACAGTAAACTCTATCTCTATCAGTAAACCTTAAACTAAACTACTCCTACTATGTCAAAACAAAAATGTATCGACCTAATCCTATCTATCTACCTATGAATATATGGGATGGGGGTTGGGGGGCAATCACAAACAAGACAAGGAGGGGTACAAAACTGAAATGAAACCTAAATCAATCTATAAATTAATAATATACTACTACTCTAATGAATCAAAAAAACAGGGGAAGGGAATGGGGAGGGAATATTCAATGGAGGGGGGAGGGAAGGAGGAAGATTGAAGATTGAACACAGGGAGGGATAAAAACAAAAAATAACAACTAAATCTATCAAAGCTAATGTAAATAAATGAGAATATGGGGGTAGATGGGTTGGATGGGTGAAATAGGAGGAGGATGGCAATGGATTGGGGAGCTGGAAAATGCTGGGTGAGGGAGCCTTCTGAAACGCCTGCTGCTCAGGAACAGTGACTAGCTCAGAAGGTATTGGGAAGGGGGGAGGCAGACAGTTTTGTTTCTTGCTGCGCCCGCCTCAAATCAGCCCCATTGGCTCCGTGCAGCCTAGCCCGTGGCCAATCATAGACTGCCAAGCCAGTGGTCTGAGGCGAAAAGAGATGGTGATTCATCAGGCTGGCTGCTACTCCAAGCCACTCTCCACCCTCCACCCCTGGTGCCTGGAAGTCTGCTCCTAGCTGAGTCAAATGACTTCCCCCTCCCTGCTACATTTGGCCTTCCAGTGACCTGACAGAAGACCATGTTTTAGCCACCCGAACACAACCGAACGCGATTCGAATTGAACGAACTGTTCGGCCATTTCGTAGTTCGGTGTTCGGTTCCGTTCGGTGTGTTCGCCATTTCGGTGTTCGGTGTTCGGTCCGTTCGGTGCATTCGTGTTCGTGTTCGGTTGTCCGAACAGGCCGAGTTCGGGCCGAACACCGAACTACCGAACCGCGTTCGCCCATCCCTATTTCAAGAAGGTCTCCAGAAAGAAAAGGCTTTCCACCCCTGCCAGAGAATATAAGCATCCCAGACTTTGTTCTTGTGTCACTTCAGATGACAGCAGTAGTGCCAGGAGCTGCTTGTTAAATTTACTAACTCTCCCTCTCTTGAAATGAATCAATTAAAGAGAAGGGAAATGTCTCCCTCCCAAGAGGAAATTTCATTAAGAAGGTTAGATTTTTGCTTTTACCAGGAGCTTCAGGTTAGGTTCTGGTATTGATATCAAGTCTGATGCCATGAAGACTCAAGGAGAATAAAGCATAGGAAAGGGAGTCAGGAATCCCTGTCCTTTTGATGCTCAGGCTTTCGACTTACATAGGGCTTGTTCGTATGAGCTATTCTCTGAGGCAGTAACTCCTAGCTTGATCCTCATCCACTTCAGTTTTGATAAGTGTAGCTAAAGCCCTGTGTATTCTGCCACCAGGAACCCGCTTCCAAATTATGCAAGGAGGTGTGGGTGAGCATTCTGTGACTGAGCAGAATAAAATTAGGCAAATTAACTCAATGGTGCAAATCATGCACATTTCTGAATGCCAATGAATTTCTCAGCATGCCATTCCATCCATTTTTGATATCTCTCTATTACAAATACTCACAATACCACAGAGGCCTCTCAGATGCTCCGTAAGGTATTTTGTGGTTTTATCTTCAGTGTGGTAGGATGAAGAGCTGTTCCTCTCCAGCACTTAAAGCTGATGCTCTGCTTAGACTGCATTTAGACATGCACATTCTTTACTGCCGTGGACTAAATATCTTGAGGTATTTAGTCTGCAGCGCTAAAGAATGTGTGAGCGGCTAATCATGTGCATGACGTCATGTCTAAAACCCACCCATGGGATTTTTTACGTGGTGTGGGATTTTTATGGTGTGGCGCTGCATGCACATCTAAAAGCATCATGAGGGAGCCTGACAGGGCTTCTTTGTGATGAAAAAAGTGCAGAAAACCAGGGAAGGAGGCTGTGTGTGGGAAACTGAGGTAAATATGAGGGGGGACATATTATCTTAACTAACTATACTTTGGGGTGGGAAGTTCGGATTTGGATCAATACGAATCATCCAAATTTGGACAATTCATCAATCTGAACCTACCGGGGGATCTATTAAAGCTCCTTGGAGTGGTGCTGGTGCCGCTTCAAGGAGCTTATGTGTGCTAAATCCATCCTGCACCCAGCTCTGCCTCCCCCGGACCCCTGCCCAGCACTCACCTCCCCATGACTCCTGTCCACCTGGCCCATTGCTCACCTTCCTGAGAGTAGGCTGGGCCACACAATGGGCCAGACAGGCAGGGGTCCAGGGGAGTCAGAGCTGGGGGTAGAGGGGCTGTGCAGGTGCTGAAAGGTGGGTAAGTTGCTTTACTTTACTTTTTCCAAGGCTGTGGAGTCCAAACCGGCGACCCACAGTGCCCAATGTGGCCTTCTCAGACCATGCTGGGAAGGAAATACCATGGAATACAAAACTGGCTGCCATGGCCATCCTGCGCACGTGTGGCCATTTTCCAAAATGGTTCCGGCAGCATTGGTGCCATTTTGGAAAAAGGCAGCTAGTCTGCGCATTGTCTGCATTGTCTCCATTGATCAGTAACTGCTTACTGGGATGTGTACCTGACTAGTCAACATTCTGGTATTGCCATTATTGGGTAACCATCTTTCTAGGTTTTTTATTCATTCCACCGTTCCACGTTACTGTTTTTCCGTATTACCATTGTTTCATCATTTCTAGTTTACAGAACAGGGGGAAGGACATAAAAATGACAAACTGGTAAAATGGAATACAACATAAGAGGCCACATGTTTTTATGGGATCTGTGCCAAGTGCCCACAGCACCCCTACGCTATGGAAGAAACAGATGGAAAAACAGCAAAATGGAAAATCTGGCAATGGTAACACAGTGAAAAGGTAGTTAACAAATACTGTTCCATGCCCAAATCATCCAAGATGGTTCAGGTACCATAAATTTGTTGGGCTTACCCCTTTTTTATGGGGACCTGTTTCAGTTCTACTGTTAAACGAGGTTTCAAAACTGGGACATTACTAGCAGCAAAATATTTAGCTTATCTGTTGTCTTCTTTTGTTTAGTGCTTAAGTAATAGCTCATGGTATAATTACACCAGCGGGAAACTTGGTTGACTTCAATTTGTCCCTCATGTGAGTACAGGCTGTTCTGCCAGAGACCCACCCTCTCGCTGTCTGCTGTTCATGCACAGATAACCTGTCTCCTGTGAAAGCTTGCTTGCTGTTTCTATCTCCCCAATCAATCAAGGGGAGCTCCATGTTTCGTTGAAAGGTAGAAGTCATTCTCTCAAGGACATTTCTTTGAGTCTCTCTGGATAGGATCACAGAATCACAGGACTGAAAGTGACTTCTAGGCCCACCTTGCCCAACCCTTGCACTCAGGCAGGACTTGCCGTACCTAATCCATCCCTGATAAAGTAGGGGTGTACAGCTTGTGTTGCTAAAACGAATGAAGCCCCATTCATTTTAGTAATTAAAATACAAAAATGGATGAATAAGCAAATTATTATAATAATTTGCTTTGATCCAATTCATCCCCATCCCGGATTATCCTCCACCTGTTATCTGTATACTCCCAATGTACTGCAACCAAGCCAAGAACGTGTACCTGAGTTCTCGCATCCTCGTGAATGTTGCATCCCTTGTCTCTCCCTCTGTTCCCCCTTCCCTGTCTCTCCTCCCCCTGTCTTTAGATTGTAAGCTCTCGGGCAGGGACCGTGTCTATCTTATTCTCTGTAAAGTGCCAGGTACATCGCTGGCACTATATAAAAGCTAATAAATAATAATAATAATAATTTTCATTTCAAAAATTAAAAAACCTGCACATGTGCAAAATGGCCACCAGGACTGTTCTGCACATGCACGCCCTTTTCCGAAATGACGCTGACGTCTATGAGTGCAGTAGTGCTGGACTGAGCAAGGCACTGCCAGTGCCATTTTGGGAAAGGTGTGCTCAGGACAGCTTCTGTGGCCATTTTGCATGAGTAAAGTGATTTTTTGGTAAAGTTATTATTTTTTATTTTAAAATAATTTAAAAAATCACTGCGCATGTGCAAATGGTCACCTGACCATCCTGCACATGCAAAGCCCTTTCGTAAAATGGCACTGGAAGCATTGGCGCCTGTAACAGGGTCAGAGCAAGTTGTTTAACTCCCTTTAAGGGCTCGCACCATGAGCGACGGGGGATTTAAATCCCACTGCCGCAAGTTGAACCAGCTGTGAGGTGCCACACAGAGAAGCAGGAAGTCGCTGTGGCGACTGTGCAGCAAGAAGGATGCTGAGCAAGCAGTGAGCTGATGAGAGTGGGGAGGAGCCACAAAGTGGGGGCTTCCAGAGGCTGCAGAGAGTCAGGATTGCTGGGAGACAGCAGCAGGGAGAACTGGCATGGTTGTGAGTAGTGGTGGTGTTGTGGTGTTGGGACTACAGCCCAGAGACGGCAGGAGTAGTGAAAGAGCCCAAAAAGGAGCCAAGCTCTGACTGCTGTGTCTGAGCTGGTGGGCTGAGAGCCCCAAACCAGGGACTGAAACTCAGGCCCTTTTTAAACACGACACACCTACTCATGTTCACTCATGCCCACACAGTGGACGTGGATGGGTGTGTCCCATTTGGAAGTGGTGGTGGATGGGTGGGTGAGCATGCTACTGTGAAACACGCACCTCCACCCATCACCCCTGCACAGAGCAACTGGCCAACCAGCAAAAACGTTTGCCCATCTGCACCTGTTCCCACCCCCCACCCGCAGTGGCACAACCACCGCAGAGGGAGCAGTCTGTTTAAAAAAGACCTTAGAGTGGTGTACCTGAAAGGGACTATGCCCTGTGAGTGCAGTATTAATTAATTTATTATTATTATTATTATTATTATTATTATTACAAGCATTTGTATAGCACCAGCAGTGTACCTGATGCTTTACATAGCAATGAGAAAGACACGGTCCCTGCCTATGGCTTACAATCTAGTAGCGCTGGACTGAGCGAGACACTGAGAGTGCCGGGGACTGTAGCTTGTATAGGGTTTGGTGGAGGGTCTCACTGTAATAAAATGCTGTGGGGTTTACTGAGAGGTGCTGCTGGTCCTGCCTTGGGATGGTGGGAGGTTGGGGAACAACAACTTAGGGAGTTCCAGGCACTCCTGGTGGGTGAACGATTGCGGGAGCCTGGCCCCAGGGTACAGGCCCTTGTACACTCTGGTGGAGAAAGCGGGCATGCCCTAACGCTGGTAATCAAGCCAACTGAGAGAAAAGGGCCACAGCAGGGGCACTTGTGATGACTGTAGAAATGGACTGCTAGCAGGAGAAGCCTAGAACAGTGAGTAGCCAGACAGAGGATTGCTTCCTGGCTGGTCTTGGGAACTAGGCAGGGCTGGAGTTGCTGGAGGGCTGATTCTCAGCATTAGTTAGAGTATGATGGACTGTATATTGCATGACTAAAGACTTTGTGAGATTAATTCCCTGAGAGACTGCTATCATTGGGCCCCAATCCTGCATAGACTTGTGGTGTGTAAGCACCACTCTGTTACAGCACCATTTTGGTAAAGGGTTGTGCATGCACAGAATGGTCAGGCGGCCATTGCACATGTGCAGTGATTTTTTTTTAAAAAAATTTTTTAATTAAGGAAATAAATGGGAGGGGGGGGGGGACAACCCGGAAACAGTAGGGTCATTTACAAAACTCCCTGAAAATGAAGGTCTTTTTGAAAATGAAAATGGTAGGGGTGGCTTCTGCACACTGCTATGACAGATCCAGCCTTTTCTTAAAAGCTTCCATCTAGTGAAGGAGATGCCACAATTTCCATAGCCAACTTGTCCCATTGCCCACCATTCTTACAGGTGGGAAATTTCCCCAATATTTAACTTAGATCTATCATTTGCAATCTAAACAATAAACATATTGCCTCTTGTACAACTCTCAGTGGCCATGGAGAACAACTATTTCCCATCATCTTTATGGAAGAATTTGAAATATTTCAAAGCTACGAGAATGCCTTGCCCTTGATGTTTTTTCATTTCCAAGCATACTCAATTCCTTTAATCTTTTCTCCCTATGTCTTGCATGATTTTATACCCCTTCTCATCTTTGTAGCGCTCCCTTGAATTTTGTCCAATTTGTCTATAATCTCCTTAAAACGGGGTGCCCCAAAATTGAGCAAAGAGCTCCAGCAGAAGTCTGAACAGTACTGGATTGAATTATAGTATTATTTTCTGTACTACCGATATATGGAGTCTGCTTTGGTGCAAGGAGGTGTACTAGATGATTCTTGATGTCCCTTCCAGCCGTATGATTCTGATCGTCTAGGATCAATGGGGCTGATCCCAAGCCCTGCAGAACGGTGGGTGCAGCACACGCACATGTAAATCGTGCATCTGGGGACCACAGCCCATATGTAAACTGCACTCAACACCCACAGGGGGTGGGATTGTGGCCACTATCTGTGAAAAATGTACACGTGTATTCATGTAAAAAAAAAAAAGGCTATAACACTTCTCTGAAAACAATGTTTTTTGTCTATGTTCTGACTTTGTCTAACGTCTGCCCTTGGCTCATGAAGCCACAAACAACTGAAAGTCAAGGAACTGCCGAGTATAGATCCACACTGTTTGAAGTCTGCAGAGAGACTGAAGCACATCGTTACTTGTGACAAGCTGGCGTCACTGCTTAGACGCTGTATTTTTTTATTGCATTTGTATTTGTTTTTATTGAGTTTTTACAATTGATGGGAAATCTACACTTCTGAGCCTTAATTTGATATTTTGAATTTATGTGACTGGAAGTACCTGGAAAAAAATCTCAACTATCTATTAATAAATAAATGCTTCTACTAATGCAACTTCAAATTATTAGTTTATTTATATAAATGCCAATGCTCTGGTATCTATTGTATTACTATTAGTATTAATACTAATACTCCCAGCCTCCCTTGTCTCTTCCTTTATCAATTTACATGTGAAAGGCCTGATGGCTGCTGCACCATTAAACTCTACTCACTCATTCTACTTGTAAAAATAAATTCCCTCCCTTGTCTCTCCTAGATTCTAAACCCTTCTGGGCAAGGACCTGTCCCAATT
Source organism: Sphenodon punctatus (assembly GCA_003113815.1). Lineage (NCBI taxonomy): Eukaryota > Metazoa > Chordata > Lepidosauria > Sphenodontia > Sphenodontidae > Sphenodon > Sphenodon punctatus. The sequence continues at coordinate 374,929 of QEPC01009251.1, forward strand.
TAATGATTGTTCAGTGCCAGGTACATTGCTAGCACTACATTTTTTATCTAGTTCACCTTTGCAACCCGGTGAGGTAAATTCTCTGTTATTCCCATTTTACAGATAGGGGACTGAGACTGAGAGATTGTGATTGCCCAAGGCCACCCAGTGAGTTCATGACTAAAACAGGATTTGGACCCTGGTCTCCTAGGTCCAAGTCCCATATCTTATCATAACAGATGGCCTCTAAGTGGTTGCAGGACCAGGACCAAGGTGGGCTGTGTGGGTCCTTGTGGGAAGCATTTAAGGGCCCAAGTAATGGTGAAGAAGACAATTGGCAAAGGTTGGTTCACCCTAGCTGGGCAACGCAGGGAACTGCAAGCCAGCTGCAAGAGGAATCGGTATAGTAGACTGAGCAAAGGCCAGTTACTGGTGCAAGATCACCAGGGAAAAGGCTCAAAGACTGAGGAGCTGAGGTCTGACAAGGCAGCAGCCCTGCACCATCAGGTCTGACTGGCAAAAGGCTAGGCCTGGCTGAGAGAAGTCAAGGGAGTAGTCAACAGCTAGGAAGGAGCACTGAAAAGGGCCTAGACCTGAGCTGTGTCAGGAAAAAGAATTGGAGGCCGGGAGCCCAGAGAAGGAACTCACTCCAAAAAGACACAGGAGAAAGGACTGTGTGTTATATATCTGTTGTAATTGCTAGGGGCGAGGAGGTGCACTGTAAACAAAGTGCACTGGACGAAGGAAGGACCCCAGTGAAGTATATACTACTAGGGGGGAATCCTGAAAAAATGACAGTATGCACTAGGTCCACAATAGGATGGCCAGCTATGCAAATTTCGGAGGACGCTTATGAGAAATACAAGTTGCAGGGCTGCATTGGTGCCAATGCAGCCCTGAAACCTGTATTTCTCATAAGCGTCCTCTAATATTTGCATATCTGGCCACCCTAGGCCCACATGTTACACTTATCCATCTGGTTCTCTCAAAATGGTGTCTACTATCTTTTCTTGTAGTGGCATCCTATTGCTGATTCATGTTCTGTTTGTGATTCACTGTAATCCTCTGCTCCTTCCCGCCAGTTTTACTGTGTAACCAGATAGCTCCCATTTTTGGTATGTGTGCCTTTGTGTTTTCTTGTCTTATTAGCAAAGGAGACACTTGGATCAATAGTACTCTCCAACCTGTCAGAAGAGATTTCTGCAGCTTGAAAGCTTGCTCTAATTTATCAGTAAAAGTTGCCCTAGTAAAAATTATCATCTGAGCTACCTCTCTTATCTCTCTTGTACTTGGGACAAACAAGTGAGGCAACAACACTCGGGTGAAACTCTTCCACCATTAAAGACAATGGGAGTTTCACCATTGATCATTTCAATGTGTAAAGGAGTGCAACCTGGGATTATTCTGTTTATCTGCCATTTATAAACACTAAACAGTGGCAGCTGTTTCATTACAAATCCAGTGGTTTTCCTTCTTCGGGCAAATAAATGTGCCAATCCCTCATACTGCAGGAAATTCTACCTCTATTGAATTCATAAACTTTCATTGACTTTTGAATAGAGTCAGGGTTTTACCCACTGAGAATATGAAGTGAAGTCATTGAGCTTGTGTGGCTGTGGGCCTTTATGTTCCAAGCCTCCCTGTGACATGGATTTGATTTGTGGTGCTGATAACTGACAGGGTGCAGAAAACTAGCATCCAAGGGATTAAGTTGTATTTACAGGTCAGAATGACATCAGCTTTGACGCTGTTACAGTCTCAATTACAAACACACACAGCAACAGACATCAGAATGGCTCTTCCTTGTGCAGAATGCAGGCTACTGCTTCCTTGTATCTTGTGCTCCTCTCTACCTTGGTCTGTCTTCTTAAGGAAGCCAGATAAGACACAGAAGTGAGAGAGTTTAAAGCAGGATTCCATTGAGGTTAAACTGTACTGAAACTAGTACCCCACCCAAAAGGGGACACTTGTCCAATATACCCTACCAAAACCAAAAATGGCAGCGCAAATAACTGTCATGTATCCATTTTGATTATATGGGTTAGGGTAGGGTTTTGTGTTTTGTTGTTGTTGTTCTTGTTTTGCAGGGGGTAAATATGGTTATTTGGTATTTGTCATGTTAGGTATTTTCTGTCATTTTGTCTGTATTAGCACTATTGTATATGCATAATTGCTGGAAATGATGTAACTGAAATGGCTGAAAAACAGAAATAGCTGAAATAATTGTTGGCACCCATCCATCATTACTGCCCTCCAGTAAATATCTGGTCTGCTTCCATGTACCTCTCTTCCCTTCTCCTCCTTATCTCCTAAACTCCTTCTCTCCCAACTGTCCCCTTGGAGCAACATTTCTCCTTCCTCTCGGTCCCCACCTCCACCTCCCAATATCTCAGCCCCCAATCCTACTCCCCGCTCCGGCCACTGTCCTCTCTCCCCAAACCTTATCCCCATCCTCTCTCTCCCCTCATCTTGGCTGCCTTTCTCTTGCGCTCTCTGGAACTGCCGCTCTTCCTTCCAGAAAGCACCGTTCATCCATGATCTCTTCCTCTCATGCTTCCTCCAGTTCCGTGCCCTTACAGAAACCTGGATTACCCCCTGTAACACCTCCAGTCCTTCTCCTGAGCTGCTGAGCACCTCTGGCGGAAGTCTTATGCATTTGCTGACTTCCTCCACTTTAGGTTTGCTCTTTCCACATTTAGTGATGCCTTTTCCCTGCCCAAAGACAGCTATTGCTCCACATTAATCAAATTTCACTCCCACAACCCCTTCGTCTCTTCTCGACATTTGCTTCCCTTCAGACGCTTCCCTGTCCTCGCCCCCTTGCTCTCTCTGAACAGGATCATCTCTTCTTTTTCAACAACAAGATTGATAAATTCACCTTGCTACTGTTCTCAACCCTCTCCCTCCTCCAATTTCTTCCCTGCTATTCCCTCTCCTGCCTCTCTTCTCTTCTCCCTAGCTTCCCTTGATGAGGTCACCTCCCTCCTCTTTTCATCCAAACCATCCACCTGCCCCCTTGACGCCATCCCCTCTTGCCTTCTAACAGTGATTTCCACCCCACCCCCACTGTGCCTTACCTGCTGCACATCTCTCCCTCTCTACTGGGTCATTTCCATTGGCTTTCAAACACAAAACTGTCCTTACAAAGGCCACTCTTGACCCTCCAAACTCTTCCAACTATCACCCCATTTTGCTCCTAGCCTTCACTTCCAAGCTCCTGGAGGAGGCTGTCTACACGCGCTGTCTTGAATCTTCAAATCTCTTCAAATTCTTCCCTTAACCCCCTTCGATCGGGCTTCCATCCTCTCCACTCGACTGAGACTGCCCTCGCCAAAATCAACAATGACCTTCTTTTAGTTAAGTCTAAGGGCCTCTACTCTATTCTTGTCCTCTGATCTCTCTGCTGCTATTGACACTGTTGACCATGGCCTCCTCCTGGATTCACTATGGTCCCTCAGTTTCCGGTATTCTGTTCTCGACTGGTTCTCTTCATATCTCTTGAACCGCTCCTCCAATGTTTCTCTTGCTGGTACCTCCTCGTCACTTCCCCTCTGTAGGAGTTCTCCAAGTCTCTGTCCTGGACCCTCTTCTCCCTTTACACTCTTTCTCTGGGTAAACTCATGGCTTCCAGTATCACCTGTATGCTGATGACACGCAACTCTCTCTCTCCCCTCCCACGCTCTCCCTCTCCATCCAGTCTTGTATCGCTGACTGTCTCTCTGACATCTCTGCTTGGATGTCTCGCTGCCAACTCAAGCTTAATATGGCCAAGACCAAACTCCTCTTCTTCCCTCCTACATTCCCTTCCTACTTCCCTATCAATTTCCATTGAGGATGTCACCATCCAGCCGGTCTCTCAGGCGCCGTAGCCTGGGATTAATCTTTGACTTCTCCCTCTCCTTTATGCCTCAGATCCAGGTTGTTGCTAAAGCCTGTCACTTCACTCTGTATAATATTTCTAAAATCTGGCTCTGCCTTACTGTTTCCACTGCAAAACCCCTAGTCCATGCTCTAGTCATCTCTCGCCTTGTCTACTGTAACTTACTCCTTTCTGGCCTCCCTTGCTCTGATCTCACGCCCCTCATCTCCATTCAACGCTCTTCTGCCAAAATCATCCACCATGCCCATCTCTTTGACCATGTTCAGCACCTCCTCTCCGCCCTACATTGGCTCCCTCTAGAGGAACGCATTCAGCACAAGCTTTTGGTCTTCACCTTCAAGGCTCTTCATGGTCTTGCTCCTCCATATCTCTCCATCTCCCTCCCAGGATACATTCGTTCTGCTCCCTCCCTCCCAACTCTCAAATCCCTCCTGAAAACCTACCTCTTCCGTCAGGCCTTCCCTAGCTCGTCATGAGTGAAATTGCTTCCTCTTCCCCCCTCACTCCAGATCTCTTCCCTGTAACTATTAGTTAAACACATGCACTTGCAATTTCTCAACCTCGTGAATGTATCCTTGTTCTCCTGATGTTCCCCACTCCCTTGTCTCTCTTAGGCCACTTTCACACCTGCAGGAAGGGGTTGTTGGGAACCTGGCAGAGCAGACACGCATGCAAATAAGCTGTGTCTTTGATGAGATGCGAATGCGATTTCCTCTGATATGCGTGTTTACAATGACGATTGACTGAGTGGCGAAATCCAGCTCAGTCAATTTTCATTCTAAAGATACATGTCAGAAGAAATCACCTGGTTGTCGACATTTGCACCTCATCAAAGACACAGCTATTTTGCATGCGTGTCTGCTCTGCCGGCTTCCTAATGACCCTTTCCCGCAGGTGTGAAAGTGCCCTTAGATTATAAGCTCGCTGGGGTAGGGACCTGTCTATAACTTTTAACTGTACAGTGCCAAGTAGACTGCTGGTGCTATATAAATAATAATAATAAATAATAACTGGGGGGGGGGGGGAACAAACCTGAAATAGAGTTACCCCCATGCCATGGACACTCAAGTACCTGTTTCAGTCATGGCTATTATTTGGGTATTTGAAAGACTTCTTGATAATGTGAATAATAAACCAACCACCCCTTTTAGCTTTAGCATCATCTATTAAGTTCCCAAATCTTGCCAAAGCCCAAAGTACAATGTTTTGGCACAGTGGCTCCCAAACTGTGCAGCTGGTCCACAGAATCAGCTGTGGATATTGCCAGCTGTAGCCAGTACATTTTTATTAGTCACCCCCTGCTTCTCTCGTTGCCCTTGAGGTGGCAACAACATTGGCAGAGTCCAAAGCACGAGCATCCCCAGTGAGCATGCACTGTACTGGAGCCATGTCTGCCAACCACATGGTGGTCCATACGAAATGTTGAGGGTTAACAGTGGTCTGTTTGTACCAAAAATGTTGGCAGTTCTGTTGGGAATGCCATTTCAATGTGTTCCTATTGTATAAGACCAAAACATTTGCAACATATATGGTGTAATCTGTTGTTGTTGCCCCTGAAATGTTTTCACAGTGTAGGTGGGACATTAGTCTCCTATATAACGTGGAGTGTAGCTCTCTCTCTCTGTGTTTGTACTAATCATACATCTGGGATGCTCATTTAAGGAAGCATCAAATTGGAGCATCATCTATCTTTGGAAGGTTGTGTCAAATCCCCTGGGAGTTTTTCTGAATCCTGGGCAGCAGCTTTTTCACCTCCGCCGCTTTTCTGTATTACACCACTTTCTGATTTCTATGGGGAGTTACGTTGCTCCATGGGGAAAGACCAGATATGCCCGGCATTAAGATTTTGGGCCCTGGCAATGGGTCTCCGGAAACCCCATCTCCAGGCCCCCCCAAAGTAATGAGCAGTGTAGTCAGAGTGGCTGCTCCTTGGTGCTCTGCATCCACTTTGGATCTTAACATTGACAGGCCCCACTGGCGAGACCCTATGCCACTGCTGCTTTGTTGGCAGGACCCACTACTAGGACAGATTAGTGATTAGCTACTGCTGCCAGTTTATGTCAGGCTTCACCAGGACCCTGTATTGGCAAATGAGACCCATCTTCTTTGTGGAGTCCCCTCCAGGATAGAAGAGGGGAACCCATTTTCTTCTTCTGGCATGAATAGGTATTCTGAGACCCATGGTGCCCCATTCTTTTGCATCAGTACCCAAGTTGTTGCACATTTGTCCTGACTACTAATGCCAGCCCACAGAAAGTCTAGAGGTCTCCCATCTTTGTAGGGGAACGTTCTGGTTGTGTCATGGGGTGGGTGTGCATTGTGTACAGCTCCTTTAGGTGGAGGAGGCTGCTGTGAGGGGATGATGGCAGTAACTGGAAAGAGGGCTTCCTGATTGAAATGTACGTGTCAAGGGAACAGGATCCATGGGGGATGGGGTAACAAAATGGATGAGCATGTCAATTCCTCATGCTGGAGGAGCAGGTTCTTGGATGGAAGGTGGACTGTGTGCGACTCAGGGCTAGGGAAGACTCATAATATAATTGCAAGAGCTGACAGCATGGTATATAAGAGCTATTTCTTGAGCCCTCTGACACAGTCATTCATAAGTCATGGAAAGCGCCAGAGGCCTCCAATCACTTTGCCTGCATTCAACAGGCTGAATTTACTCCTCTGTGAGACACCTGTTTCTCCTAAGAGTTTATTTGGAACCGACTGTGCCTCCGTACTCTCAGGCTAAGCCCCTAATGTAGTCAGTTGTGCAGGCTGCAGACCAGCCATTTGGAATGGGTAATCCATCCCAGTTTGAGGGTTTAAGGGGATAAACCTGAGCAGAGCCCTTAGGAAAAAGGACCACTAGGCAGAGGTCAGGTCCCAAAGAGGAGCAGGCCACAAGAGGCTGGGAATTTGTTTCAGAACACACCAGCAGGGACAGGGGAAATAACACATGGAATTTGCTCAGAGTGCTGAAGTAGGGCTGAAACAAGAATCAATTTGTTTCTCATGAGAATCATTACTGAAATCTCAGGACAATCTCAGAAATGGTTTGAGATCTCAGCTGAGAATTTTCTCAATTCACCGTATACCAATTTACCGTGTACCACTTACTGTGTGTGTCCCGGTAATGCGCATGCATTATGGTCACCGCAGCTGTACTGAGCATGCACAGTCCTGTTCCAAGATGGTGCCAGCAGTGTCACCGCCATTTTGGAAAAGGGCAGCCATTTTGCACATGCACATTACCAGGATAAATGCTGTGCACAGTATGTGGTACACATAAATTGATATACAGTACACGGTAAATCAGGTAAATGATAGTAACAGTAAACAGTGAATAAAGAGACATTTTCGACTGAGAACTGAGTGTTTTCTCAATTCTCACTAAAAACGAGTTGAGAACTGTGATTCTTGGTGAGAATTGAGGAAAAATTGAGATCGAGTTTCAGCCCTACTCTGAAACTTACCCTGAAGCTGGTTGACCACGGGTGGCAAGCACGAAAGCTTGATAGGAGCTGTCTGAGACAAATGAAGCCTAAATCAAGAGCTACTACCTTGGGCAGAGATTGCCCAGCTAGACCAAAGCCTGTGAGAGGGGCTGTTGGTTAATGCAAGTGACAGGGTGAAGTGAAGGGAACTTTGGGGGATTGTACTCTTTGTATTGAAACTGAGGGCTCATTCACGCAACTAAGGGCTTTCTACTGAAACTAAGGGCTTGTTCACACAACACCCTCACCCCTTGCAAACTCACCAGTTGTTCCTTAATTTGTGCCTTCTAGCAATGGATTCACACAGCTGCTGATTCCCCTGCACTTCAGTCATCCACCTCTTGCATCAGAGGACAGAGAAGAAAGGGAGCCCAAGAGGGAGGTAAGGATTTCACACAACACTCAGAATGTGGATTTGTGCCACCACCCCACTCTCCATGAGCACTGTGTAAATAAAATGAGCCCAGCCCTCAAAGCACTGTGATGGAGGAAGATGGTGAACTGCGTGCTTTGTGGGCAGGATCCTGTAAAGACTCATAGCTACACCATGCAATGGAGGCATAAGCCTTTAAAAAAAATACAACTGATATCTGAATAAAGTTTCAATAGATTTTTTTAATTACATATGCACATATGAGTTTATGAAATAAAGATCAAAATAAGAGGCAGTATTTCAGCAAGTTTGAGAATGTAATTAAATACATTGCAATATGTGCCTATACAACAGTAGCCACTGCCAGTGCAATCACATTTGCTTTGCGAAATCAGGGAATAAAGACAGTCTGGACGAGGATACATTTATTCTTAGCATATGTGGTTTGGAGATAAAGCAGTGACTCAGTGTTGGAAACACAGTACTCCTACCATCATGGAAAACATGGTAATTAATGGTAATGATCTGGGTAAGCTTTAGGAATTATAGTCTCCCCTTCTTTCTCCTCCTGAAGACCTTCTCCTGCACAGCCAACCTTGTAAAACTGGCTAGCTGAAATATCAAACAGGATTTTTACTTTACTCCAGAACACATTTGGCTTCAAGGCATTGAAGGTTCTTTTGAGATAATTAGCAAAGAGCAATGTCAATGAGATGTCAAATTTGCCTCAATTCCTGGAACATTTTCTACTTCAAAGAAGCTTTGAGTGTCATGTTGAGCTGCTATTCCAAGCCATGAGGAATGGGAAACAGTACAAACTAATTAAAAGAGAGAGTTATGACTGAGCCATGTCCAGCCACTTATCTCTGTGGTCTTTGAGGTGGCCATATGATTCCCAGCGATGGGATCTACAGACTAACACAATGATGGGACATCACTCCACTTCCACCGAGCCCATAGTACCTCAACCAGTTGTCTAGTAGGCCTGACACTGTAGGCACCCTCATTTTACAGCTTGGGAGCCTTAAAGTGGAGAGAGAAATGACTTGCCTTAGGTCACCTAGGAAGGCTGGGCTTCAAATTTGGCATTCCTAGTTCCCTGTCCATTATGCTATATAATGGACCACAACTGGCTGTTACATAGAGAGGTGATGTAGCTGGAGGGAAGGATCCAGCACTCAAACAAGACAGAGATTGCTTGAAGTTTAAAGGCAACATTTGATGCATTTACAAGGAATGCCTTTGCTAAGCAAAATATCACTGGTAGGACAATCGTTATTGTTGTCGTTATCAAAATGTGTCATTTTATCGTTATAATGACAATGTCATTTTTGTTATTGTCATTATCGATACCGATAACGATTTCAAATGAAGATTTTAATTTTGTTATCGTTATCGATATCGTTTGGTCTTGCGAGACCAAAAACTGGAAACGGTATTTTGATCGCGTGTGTTTTCGTGTGCTGTGGCGTGGTGTCTGTCTGGCTTGTGTGAAGTTAATTGTTTGCTACCTTGTGTGTGTGTGTGTGTGTGTGTTTTGTAGCTGTGTGTGTGTGTGTGGTTTGGTTTCTGTGTGAGAATGGAAGGTGAAGGAAGTAGTGGTGTTGGTGGGGGGAAAAGAAAAATGAAGACGGGGAAGTTCTGCTGTTGCTCGTGCTTGCTGCAGCTGTGAACCCGCTCCTGTCCACACGTGCTAATGTTTCTTGCAGAAGCAAAGCCCTATGCCAGCTCCTCAGGTGGGAATTCATGCCATTGTTGCTGATTCCCCTCTTATTCCCACAGCACACTACCTTCCCACAGTGAAGGCAGGCCACCCGGCTGCTGTCACCTGGGAGAAGTGATCCCACACAGGCCCCCTGGGGCGCCCTCCTGAACCCCTCGTGCCACTGCTCGGGGCTGCTGCCTTTGTCCCCAATGTGGCTACAGGGGGATCGGTATCAACAGGAATCTCCTCCACCTCCTCCTCACTCCCCTTATTGCTGCCCAGCTCCATGACACCACCCATGCTGAAGCTGCTGCTGGTTCCACCTTGCAGCATGGGAGGAGAGGATGCCCTGCTGCTATTTGCTGAAGCTGGGCTGCTGCTGCCAAAGTGGGGGAGGATGCCCTCAAATACCTCCTCCCCCAAATCCTCAAAATCACGGGGGGGTGGGGGGGTGTCAGAGGGAGGAGCCTGCCCAGGAGAGGTGGTTGCCCCTGCACCACTCCCAGCAACAGCACCCACATCATCATCATCATTGCTACTGGGGCTCCCCATAACAATATCATCTGCTGCCCCCAGTGAAAAATCACTGCTGGCAGTGCCAGCTGCTGCTGGGGCTTCAGGAGGGGTGTGTGTGTAGTGCTGCTGCTGCACACACACCCCTTGCCCTTGGCTCCCTCCTCCAGTGCCACTGCTACTCGTGTAAGGCTGGGGCTCCTTGCCTTCCACACTAGATGCCACTCCCAAGATCTCTGCTGCAGTCTGTTCCCCTGATAAGACCTGCTGCCTTGAGGGGAAAAAAATCAGGTCTCTTCAGCTTGGGCGGTGGGCTTCCAGCAGTGGCGTAAGTGGCAGCGGGCTTGCCAACTTCCCCACGCCCTCGCCCTCTACCAGGGCCACCTGCCCCAGAGGCTGAACTAGTAGTCCTTCCCTTTCTCATTATACACAAGTGCGCACACAGTTAAAGTACTGTATGATCTAATTATATATACACTAAACCTAACCTATCCTACTATTCTATAATCCTAATATAATAAAATAGACTAGCCTAAATACCTATATAATATCTAATCTCTCTATATATGTTGTACACAACTAATATCTATCTAAATCTAAATGCCTATAGTATCTATCTATCTATAATGTACAGGGCAGGGAAAGGGAGAAGGTAAAAGGTAGGGTATATAGGGCAGGAAAGGAATTGGTAATAGATTTGTGTGCAAGCACCAGTTCTGTAAAACACAACCTGACAAGCAGAGAGCTCTCACAGAACAGAGAGGAAAACAGAAACACATGGCTCGCTCATTATAAAGGGTTGCAGTACCCTCCCCCACAGCCCCCTGATTGGTTTTGGGAGGCAGCAGGCATTGAGCAATCACAGAGTGCCATGAGACTGCTGGGGCCTGACTGCACTGCTCATTGGCCAGCGATGCATCCATCAGATACTGCGGAGCTGCTCACCCCTCCCAACACAGGCACAGTTCAAGAGTTCAAGCCTCTTTAGGGCTCCGAGATGTCTGCTCCCTCCTCCCCTCTCCATTTCCATCAAAAACAAAACTGCAACTGTCACTAATAATAACGACAACGATACCGACATTGTCATTTTTGTTATCGTTATTCTCGGTTGTCATTTTCGTTATTGCAATAACGATAACGAAAATGACAATTGTCGTTATCATTATTGTAATAACGAAAATGACATGCACATCCCTAGCTTTCATGGCAATTTAGTGAGATGGCATTAACTATAAGAAAAATTATGTGTTTTCAGTCCTCCCCAGCTGGGATCAGGAAGCAGTATTTTCCCTGCAACTCACACATAGGCCTTATAGCGAGCCTTTGGTACATTGCTTTGCAATAGGTGTGGGGAGCCTCCAGCCCATGAGCCAAATCCAGCCCATGGCTGCTTTTTATTTGTCCCCTTTCCAATTCCTGGATCTGGCCTGTGGATTCAGTTTCCATCCTAAGCACTGAAGGATTGAGCTGAGGGGAAGGGAGCAGAGATGAAGGCATGTTTTCAAGGCTATCCATGGCCTATATCCATGATCTGGACCCTCCCATTCCTAAGCACACCCCTTAAGCACCCCTGCCCCCCAACTCCTACAAACCCCTTGGTCTGTGAACTCGTTTTCAAAGTGGCTCGCAGGAGGGGAAAGGTTTCCCATCCCTGCTTTAGGGATCCAACTGATTGATTCGAGGACTGAAACAAGCAGCTGAATTGCTGCTTGCGAGAAATTTCACCATATCAGGACATGGGATGAATTTAACTACCACTTGCTGAAGCCAATGTGATTTCTCGATTCTCACAATACTGCAAGATACTGTCCTGATTTACCAACTTTGCACTTACCATGTACCATTCACTTACCCCTTACCACATTGCCAAGGGTTCCTTTTTCCTCGTTGCTTTGTTGTTTCCACATTTCTGAGCCAATCACTGTGCGAATGGCCCACCCCACCCTTAACCTCCCCCCAGTGGCCCTTAACCTCCACTCCAGTGCCACTAATCAGAATTGTTGCTCTGTGTTGTTCCCTTTGCTTTAACCGATCTGCACTGGGTTGCAGATTAGTAAAGGAATCTGTGTATAAGCCAATGAGCGACAAGAGGAAACGGAGTGCAAGAAATGTGGTTTTTTGTCTCTTTTCCAACTCCTGCATCTGGCCCATGTATCCAGTTCCTACTCTCAAGCATTGAAAGAGTGAGGTCAGGGGGAGGGAGCAGTCATGAGGGCACGTACTCAAGGATGGGGGATGGAACCATGGCCTGCTGTATCCTTCCCTTCCTTCCACCATTCTAAGCACATTTCTGAAACAATGCATACCCCTCTGCCCAAAATTCCTATTCAACCCTTGGAACTTGTACTAGTTCTCCAAGTGGCCCATGGGAGGGAAAAGGGTCCCCTTTGTGTATTTAAACTTTAAAGCTTTATGATTTATTTATTTTTAAAAAACAACACCTGCATTTCTTTTTGAAAAACCTTCCTATTCAAGATGAACAATAAAGTCTCCTCCTTATTCCAAGCCATTATGCAGTAACAGGGTTCATCACCTGGTTGATTTCCCTACCTCTTCCAATCTAACAAATAATTTCAAACAGCAGGAACTAGGTGAAACCCATGGGCAGCTTCTCAGATGACAATATGGCCCACGTTCACTCAGAGAGGTGAATTTTGTCTGACCAGAGAGGGCAACCAACACAGAAACAGAGCTCCCCTTGTCTTTTAGAAACCACATCAAATAGAGTTCTCTTTGTTAAACATCTGATCGGCTCTGTCCTTAAGATGAAGATTTTTAAGGTCAGAGAGGCACTGGTCTCCTGTGTACTAGCTACCCCGAGAAACTGGTTTGCTTCAGTCCTTGCATTTTTAACCCAAAGATAGGTACAAATCAAAGGCAGAGTCTCCACTGGTGTAAAAAAGACAACTGGCATAATTCCCTTGAGATCAATGGAAAAACCGATATACACCAGCTTATTATTATTATTCGACATTTATATAGTGCCAGTCGTGTGACCTGGTGCTGTACAGAACACAGAACTAGACGCGGTCCCTGCCTGTGGCTTACAATCTAAAAGACAAAACGGGGGGGAGACAGGGAGAGGGGACAAACAAACATTCAAGCGGATGTGAAGTCTCAGGTGCGTATGCTTGGCTTGGTTACAAAGAGGTTGGTTGCAGCAGTCTGCAGAGGAGGGCAGACAGTAAGTATATGGGGAACGACTAGCAGGCATTGGGAAAGGCAGCAAGGAAAAGGTGGGTCTTGAGGAGGGATTTGAAGGAGGGGGCAAGGCAGATGTGGGCAGGGAGGGAGTTCCAGGCATGGGGGGCAGCGAGGGAGAAGGGTCGAAGGCGGTTCATGCTACATTTCTGACCTGAAATGAAAAGTGCATGTTCTTTTCAGAATGAGGAGCTCACCTTCCAAGTGCTGTGTTGTCATGAGGGCTGGATTGACTATTGCTAGGTTGCAGCATGTGGCTCCCCAGCACAGCATGGATCGGTCAGTGTTTGTCTGCCTAGCCCTGTAGACGGAGTGTCACTGCTACAGGACTCTGCAATTCATGCTGCAACAGCCACCATGCAGCTGCAGCTCTACTGGGAGAAGGGGGGACAATAGAGCCCTGCCTACTTCCTAGCCTTGATCCTCCCGCTCTGATTAAGAGCCTTTTTAAACAGACCCGGGAGGCACCACAGTGTGCGGGGAGGATGGGTGGGGGTGGAGGTGGCGGGGGGGGGGGTGTCGCCTGTTACATGGATGAACATCCACCTCAGCCCATCTCCATGCACAGAGGCACCTCCGTTTCCCCCAATGCCTCCGTGCATGGGTGATGGGTGGAGCACGGGAGCATGCACCCCCGCCCATCCTCACCGGTTGTCACATGGACGCCCCCCCCAGTTGCCCACATGGCCTGGGGCGGAGGAGATCTCATGTGAAAAGGGCCTAACACTGGCCAGCTTCTCTTCCCACCATGTAAACGCTCTGTAGGTCAGTGTGCACCTAACTTCTCTTGCCCATGGTACTAGTGCCCCATCACCACCCACCACATACACGTAACAGACACCTGGCTCCTTCTCTACCCCTTGCAGGGCCAGATCCAAGTATGTACACACTGTGCAACTGCACAGCTCTCCCCCCCTCCCCTCAAATACATGGAGTAGTGCATATACTTGCAAATGAAATGATAACATAAATGTGAGAGACACTGACATAAATGCAGGCTCATAGTCAATCAAATGTGGGGAGCTCCAGGCTGTGGAGGGCTCACAGTGATTATTTGTGAGGGGGCCCATTCTACCATTTTGCATTGGGTCCCAACTTCCCTGGATCCAGCTCTGCTCTCTTGCCAACTTGTTTTTGCCCACCCCCGCCCTAGGATTGCCTCTTCTCACATTGTTGACCCTGACACTCCCATAGGCCAAAATGGGAGTGTCATTTGCAAGAGGTGGCAACCCTATGGCCCATCATCTCTTTCCCATCTCTTTCCCCTGTCCTCTCTCTCCACCCCCCCTCCCCTTGTTTTCCCACCATTTTGGAAAACCTCCCTAGCTTAGTCAGAGTAGAGCTAGGGTTTTGGCAGCTGGGCTCCTTCGTGCATCCTGCATAGGATATTTTCCAAACAATCCCCAAACCCTGTTTCCCTCTCCCAGTTTGAGAACCACTGCACTAGGGGTGTAATCACACGTGCAGCAATTATCTGGATTTTTTAAAACTGGTTCTCAATAGTTCGCTGTTAACAAGTCCTGTTGCATTCACATGCATGCCATACCGATTTTAAGTACAGCGAAATAATGCATTCAGACCTTCTTGTAATACGTGCTTACCCGGCTGCTCAGTACGTGTCAGTTACAGGAAGTGCCCTGTGGGGAGCCGGAAGGTTGCTACTTTGTAGCAAAGTACAACTTTGCTACAACCTTTGCTGCAACCTTTGCAAACTTTGCAACAACCTTTGCTACAACCTTTGTAGCAAAGATTGCTACTTTGTAGAATCAGGGAATAAAAACGGAGAGCCTGAGGCTGCTGGAAAGAAGCCACTCGCATAGTGAGGCGCGCTGCTCTCTCCCTGGTTTCTTTCCGGTATCCCGCTGCTGCTACTGCTGCAGCACTACGGTAGAGTTTAGGAGAGAAGATTGAAAGTCCCTTGGAGGGAAGAACTTTTTTGGGGAGAAGCATGGAGGGGAAACATGGAGGGGAAGAACTTTTTTTGGGAGAAGCTGGCTGCAGCCTGCACCCAGCGAGGCAACTACAGGGCTCCAGCTGGTCTCACTGCTTCCGGTAGGGGCAGGAGTAAAACAGCGCACTTGGAAGCACGGTTGCATTCACATCAGAAAAGATTACACACTAGTTAAAACCAGTACGATGTTGCTTTCACACTGCTGTTAAGTGCGGATTTATTGAAAACGGACAGCAAAAAGGTAGGTTTGAGTAGCTTTTCAACACGCATTGCTTTAGTGCGATATTGACTACATTTAATCGAATTTAGGTGTTCAGACAGGCATGAAACATTCGTTTTTTTTAAAAAATCGCACAAATCAGAACGTCTGAATCCCCCCTAGGTGACTCAGATGCAGCCCCCAAAATATCATTTTGTGTGGGGCTCTCATCCACCTTAATTAAGGGTTGGCCAGACCAAGCTTTGTTCACTTCAGTGGGGTCTGCACCACTGGGTGCTTTGAGGATCGGAGTCTGAGCAATTTTCTCCTCACCTTTCATGTTTTAGAATCAAACTCCTGCACTGATTAATTTTCAGCTGAAGAAGAATGACAAGCTCTTGCACTTGTTTTTCTCAGGCTGCTTTGCAAATTTGGATAGAAGCAGGAGCTACAGCAGAGGTGGGAGAACTTCAAGGTCCGTCATGGCTCATGTTTATTTGGCCCTTTTCCAGTTCCTGGATCTGGACCCTGGATCCAAACCCTACCCCTAGGCACTGATTGGAGCAAAGAGAGCAGAAATGAGGGCATACACTTGAGGAGAGGGATGGATCCATGGCATGGATCCATGATATGGAATATGGGCCCTTCCCTCCTTCCCCTTCTCCCATCAAGAGGACACCTTTTAAGCACACACACACCCCTCCCTACACCCTCCCCCAAACTCCTACCTGGGCTGTGAAACTTCTACAGATTTTCAAATGGTTGAGAGAAATGTTTTCCTATTCCTGAACTAACCTCTCCAGCTAGTCTTTGGTTGTTAATACACGAGATGTTGCCCCAATTTTGCCCCCATTAGCCCTGGATTCACCTGTTTGTGTGATTTGGGGCCACCAGATGTTCCCCCTGGGGCTGCTCCACATGGTGTGTGTCATTGCCAGAAATGCAGAACACACTGTGCAGGAAACTCTGGGCAAATCTGAGCCAATGCACTGTTCCGGGGCCACCTCCTGTGTATTGGTGGAGGGCTATGGGGCACCCATGGGGCCGCCCCCATGTCCCTCCATCTGTTGTGGAGCATACACGCATTCAGCACCATAGAGCCATGGCCAGCAGCCTAGGGTGCCCAAGGAGCAACCACAACTCGGGGGTGGGGTGGGGGGGTGGGCAGGCAGACCATGGGAGGGAAGAATGCCTTCCCATTTAGTGTGGTTCCACGTGGTGGTAGCTGCGTGCCAGGGGGACACGGAGCGACCACAGGCTCTGGAGGCTTCCCCTCACATGTGAAAACACCCTTTGATGGAGCCAACTGTTTTATGGGTCACTGAAGGTGAAAGGAACATCAACAACCCAATGCTTTTTCATGCCTAGGACGTGCTAGCTCAATACTCACCTGTAGCTTTTTCTTATCTCCTTTTTTATACCTCTGTAGGCTTAACAGTACAGGTGCTGACATAATAAAGATGAACTTTGAGCCAATGTTCTGGAATGGGTTTTTAGAATACACCCAACCTCCAGTGCAAAGGCCCCAGATCATAGGCTTTGCTGGCCTATGAAAGCTTGGCTTTGTTTTCCTTTCAAGACGAAGATTTTGCCGATGCGATCGACGGCATTACCAGACAGTATTAGACAGAAATAGCTAGATCTAACTTTGTCTGGTAAGACACCGGTCAGCAGGCATTTAAACATATGGAAATGCCATCATCAAATGGGTGGTTACAGAATCCAGGAATGGAAAGGCTGGGATAAGAAAAGCAGAGAGAGGGTCAGTGAATCATAAAAGCTGGAAGAGATCTCAAGGACCATCAAGTCCAACCTTGAGGATCTTTCCATGTGTATTCATAATCATCCTACAAATATTTAACTTTTATTTGTTTGCTGGTTTTTTTTGTTTTTGTTTTAGTGGTTTTTGTTGTTTTTTAAAGACTTAAAAATCCAACCACGTCTACATGATTGGTCTGTACAGGTTTTACCGTTTTGCTGAACTTATCTGAAGGCAAGGGCTTCATCCAAACCACTGCTAAGAACGTAACTGCCATCCTGAGTCAAACCAATGGTTCATCTAATCCAGTATCCTGTCCTTATATTAACAAGGATGGGCATTAGCTTTCTCAGCTGTCAACAAATTATGGAAGCAAAAAACAAAAACCCTAGCTCCTGGTCTATGTACTATTAGTGCGAACAACAGTAGAAATTTCTTAGTCTAGTGTAAATGCAGCAACCATCAACTTGGCTCATTGGGAGTTGATAACACGACATCTCTAAAAGTAACACAGGAACTTTCACAGCTCCAAGATCTAAAGGAATGGATTCCTCAGCTACCAGCTATGAATGGCCTAGATCTTGTAGTTCGAATCCAACGTGTGGCGATGCGCTAAACAGGGAGTGACGCAGACAAGGTTAGAAAAGGGGATGCCCTTGTAAATCAGTAACATCAATAAGGTGGCTTCACTGGGGTACTGGTCTGAATGAATAAGCTAAGGATGAGAGTGCTCACCTGAGACTCAAGATACCTGGATTCAGTTCCTGGCTCCACCATAGACTTCCCTGCAAGTCACTTAGTCTCCTTGGGTCTGTTTTCTAACTATAAAGTGATGGTGGAAGTTTCCTACCTCACAGGGTCTTTTAGCATATAAATATGTTAAAGACTGAGGTGCTCAGCTACCGTGGTAAGAGGGGCACAAAAGTAGCTAAAATGGAATGAGGGAAGGGTGTTTCCTGGGTTGTTAGTTCTCCTGTTTCTTGCAGAATTATTGGACATTTTCTGAGGTATAAATCAGCTCTTTGTGGGATTTTAACAGTTACATACTATAGCACATTCTTTTCAATCTCTGCATGTTGAGTTGTTGCCCAATTACAGCTCCCTCCACTTTGATTTACTGACTCATCAATCCAAGCTCTCCATCTTTCTGATTTTGTTTTCAGAAGGAGGAGAGGATGATGGGTTTGCCCTGCAATTCATCTTTGTTTAAATGCTCGTTAAAAGTCAATTTGCAGAGTGGCTTCCCATTTCACACCATTTCCTGAACCACTTTCCAACTAGTTAATAAGTAACAAGCCAGGCTAACCAACGACCCCACACCTTGCCCTTACTTGTTTTTCACTGAGAGTGATAAACCTACAAAGGGGGGAAAAAATACTTTCCCGCAGACAGAGAACAAGCTGTGATCATTCCAGCACAAAGAGACTTCGGTTCCACTCAACTTTCCTTCTGAACGCAAGGCCTAACTTGGCTACCTAAAACCGTACAGTTAAGTAATTTCAATAGGACTGGGTACCTGACATCACATGTAGAGTACCAATTAATAAAAACTTTCCACACTGTACATTTTTGGCATGGACTTGCATGCCCAACCTGTGTTAATACTTTATTGCCTCCATTTTCTTATAAAGCTGATGCAGAGCTTTTAGAAAAACCTTGACTTTTATGCCTTCCTGTATGAACAATTGTTCTTAGGATGCAATGCAGAGCTAGACTGAGGCCGTTTTTAGACATGCACGGTGGCGCCCGTGCTTGTTTTTCAAAAGACCCGGCAGTCCGTTCTACACGTGACGCTGCCACCGGATACGCGCATGTGCGAGCGATGCGCATCCATTTCCGGCCACGTATGACCAGCGGTCATACGTGGCCGGAAATGGATGCGCATCACCCGCGCATGCGCGTATTCGGCGGCAGCGTCACGTGTAGAACGGACTGCCGGGTCTTTTGAAAAACAAGCGCAGGCGCCGCCGCGCTCGTCTAAAAATGACCTGAGGGGCAATGGGTAATTTTGAGGAGAATTATGGTTGTGGAATTGTGGTACAATTGCACTGGGCCCCCAAGTGAGGGGGAATCCTACAAGAATTTTTTTTTGAAGTAAAGCTTCAGAAGCTGTGATTGATTGGGTAAGGACTGTAGCTAGTATCTGTGTGAATAAAGTGCTGGTCTTTCCAGAAATTGGCTTGGCCAGTCACTAGGCGGTGGCAAGGTGTGGAGGGATGTGAAGTAGGGGGCCTTCAGCTACAAGAATGTACCATGGTGCCAAGTTTCTCTCTACAGGCCTGGTGATGGGGAAATGTCTAATGCGTTGAAGAAGAGGAGCTCTTCAAGGAGGAATTGGTGGAGCCAGCTACAAACTGGTTAATGACTGCTCTATCTATATGGGAAACTTGCCTCTGTGCGCAAGGCCAGTACACCACCATATAAGCAGTAATGGGCAGAATTTCAAGAGATCTGCACCAACAGCCAGGGATGGGTTTTCAAAGAAGCTAACATCCATTGAAGATTTTAAGTGGGATTTAAGGGGACATAAGCCTCAGGTTGTCTCTATGCATGAGATGGCCAAATCATCAGTTGACAGAAATCAAGGACAATTGAAGTCAGGCTATTATAGAATGTAAATCATAACAATTAGTTCATGATCCCCAGCCTCTCTGAGCAGAAGCAGCGTTTCTTTTGTATTTCCTTGTGATCCCCACAACACACACACCCCTGTTGTAGCTGCTCTGAGTCCTTCAAGAGAAGAATGGGATATAAAGCAATAATAATAATAATAATAATATAATTAATCATTAATTAATTAGATGATTACATCTGTGTGCCTCCTTATTGATGCCAGTGAGACTGCAAAGACATGAGAGGAGAATTGGAGACCCCTTGCATGACATATTTGTTGTTGGAACTCTGACAAATTGCAGTGGAGTTTTTAAAAAACTCTTGATTGGCAAAGGGAAGGTAAGAGAGTCCATTCCCTTGTTTTTCTTTTTAACGAGGGAAAAATCTTTCGGGCAATAATAATTTGAAAAAGACCAAGAAACCAGTCAATGTAGACTAGATCCTGAATTGTTCTCCACCCTTGGGGCTTCAAAGCTTGCTGTGCAATCACTAAAATGAGGTTTTAATTCTTCTGCCTGACAATAGGCCTTTGGTTGCTCTATGCTACCCTGTTTGGTGCTCCGTCAATAGTTGCCACTCTCAAACTAAACCTTGGGCGAGGGACTATCTATTCACAGCTCAGCCTAGCAAACAAATCCCCTGCCCAGAGACATGACCCACACCCACTTCAGATAGGAGTAATGACAAGGTAAATAGAGCTATATTACAGTGTGTTGTTCTGTTTGTTTAGAACAGAAATGGCCACAGGAACTGCAGCAGCTTTATATCCCAAGATGACCCTGGTTAAATAGATGTAGCTATGGTAAGCACACCACAAAAACTAAGTGGCAGGAATGGTCCCTAAGTAAGAGGGTGTAAAGCTGTTCTACTCTTTCAAAGACACAAGTCAATGGCTGCTATCAGGAAGAATCCCTTAACACTGCAAGTATTTCTATTCCACAATGTGAAAACATAAGCCGCAAGAAAGGCCGGTAGCAGCAAGTGTTAAAAGCCATTAGGGGATAAGTAAAGCCCTTTTCACACAGACATTCAAACACTGATAAAATGGGTGTTACATTTTATTATACATGTTGCATGGCTGCAGGTCTGCTCTATGGGTGCCCTGCAACATGTATAATAAAATGTAACATCCATTTTATCAGTGTTTAGCGTGTCTGTGTGAAAAGGGCCATAGTGTCCTGTCCACAGTATCTTGTTTGATTCTGACTAGAACTAGGGTTGCCACCTATGCAAATTTTCAAGGAACACTTATGAAAAACGCATGTTGCAGGGCCTCCTGCATTGGCACCTTAGGCACCAATGCAGGCCCTGCAACATATATTTTTCATAAGTGTTCCTTGAAAATGTGCATAGGTGGTGGTAACCCTAACTAGAACTTAGCTATACATAGGCCAATAAGCCCTTACAACCAACATGCTGCCCTTACCCATGTTTACTAGCAATTGTGAACAAACCTGTCACTACAATGGATAGAAGTGGCACAATATAATTAATTCGGAGGACTGTGGCGGGTTAGGAGTAAATTAGGGCATTATAAGAAGTAAGAACAATTACATGTTTTTTCATTCTGCTATTTAAAAGATGTCCCTTGGGTCATTACAGTAGACAACAATGTTATACATTTCCAAATAGATTATGCCTCATTAAGCTAAGGTGTATCTATGGTTAATATTCACTAGGTTTGTGCTATATCTTCAAAGACTAAGTTGTAGCGTGCCAGAGCCTACCAGTTCCAAGAACTTACCCTTCATGTTCATGGGTTCCATTTGGACCTGCATTGATGTTTCAAGCTCTTGTCCTCTGCAGCACTTCTTTTGATCAACGTAGTAGTTTGGTTCACCCTTTAAACATCGTTACCAGACAGTGTTAGAGTAGATCCAAAAAATCCAGCACTGTCTAGTAAGATGCCCACAGAGGACCATAGTTTATTCAGCAATTGGAGAAATGGTGCATCCATGATTGTCATCATAGTCTTCATGATACATTTCTTCAAGACTAATGGAAATGTCTCAATAACATCCTTTCTTCTTATTAAGCAGTAATTTCACCAGTTGAAGAAGATAAGTTTTGGATGTTATTTAAAAGCGGAAAGAAATTTAAATTTCAGGAAACAAAAATACTGAAGACAGGATTGAAAAATAACGGAGTTGACATGCTAATGATCTGAATTAGAAAAATTACAACTAGCCTGCTTAGATGTAAAGGCAATAACTGTCCTCTTGTTTTCCTCCCACCAGTGGCCAAAAGACAGTTCTCGGACTTCCCAAGTGGAAGAAAGTTGTATAGAAGAAAGCAACCCAAAGAAACTGGTACTGAGAAGAGCTTCAGAGAATGGGAGGAAGCTTCACATTCCAGAGTTTAGCATCATATTTCAGCATTTCCGGTGTAAATAGATTACAAGAATAAATAAGCAAAGGTTCTCTTCTAAAAATGTTAGTATCCCCCAAAATAAAACCAAATATGGTGTCTACCCTTATCAGTGATGTAATGACTCACAAATTTAAAGTTCTCTTCAATTCATGCATGTAATAAGATAGATCTTAGGTAGGTTCTACCACAACTCCATATCATGCATTTCTATCCTGCCCAACAGCCATGCGTTCAATCAGTCCACCATGTTCAATCTAGGGGTAGCTCCCTGAATAAGGAATCAGAATGCCTATGCTTATTCTTGTCTCTGCAACTAACCTGCAGCATGACTTTAAGCAAGCCCCCTTTCTCAGTGCCCCACTTTCCACTCCCATCATTTATCTTTCCTCCTTTAGATTGTAGGGTAGGAGCCACCTCTTACTCCAGCTTCTAAGGCCTTAAAGTCAGGCCTCATTGTTACTGCAACATGAAGCAATTATTTTTTTTAAAAAAACTTAATACCCATGAGAATATGAGCTGCCCATTTAATAGATTTCATGCAATGTATGTTTGAATGAATGAATGAACTAGTGTAACATTAGAATAACTTCCTGAACACAGCCAACTATTTCTGTTCAAAGGTTTTAAAAAATAACAGGGCCCTGTATGTGTACGTGAGAGAGAGCTCTTTAGTCTTTGTATTGCTCTGTAACACCTGCCAGGTGTAGTAAAACACCTGTCCCCAAAGTCATGTGGAAGATAAAAATATCTAACCGCTCAAATACCCTCTCAAGGATATCCTTGTAAATCATTATTTACAGTATCATGTAATAACTGAAGAAAGGCAAAGACTTCCTGAATTATTTTTTTTTCAGTTTTCAGGGGGAAATGTCCAAAGCCACAAAGGGAATCTGGGAATGTTACTGGGGCCTGATTCCCGTTTCTACTAAGGCATCTTTACACCACAATGGAAGATGAACAAAACTCTAAGGATCATGTAACATAAGCAGCGCTGGTTAGCTGCTGTGTGGTTTTTTTCCTTTTCACAAATAATTTCACAATATAGAATATTATCACCTCTATCTTTTCTCAGTGAAAATGTTTCTTGCTTTGGAATTTTTTCCATTCATGGAAATTGAAAAGTTCAGATGTTGTCAATTTTCAGTTTTCAAAAGCCCAGTGTCACCTAAATCCAATACGTTTTGAGTCTTCCACAAATTCTAGTTATAGAAAAGAAAAATACAGTGCTTTGGTTCATAAAGCAAAGTTAGAAATGCAAACCTGGGGGGGGAAGAATGCTAAAAAAACTTTCTTTGTCCTTGTCTTTTCTGTAAGGTTACGAGCTGTGAGGACAGGAAAAGTTAAATTGGCATTGTGGATATTGTTCAGCAAGTTTATTCGGCCACAATTTATGCCAAAAATACGTTGAGCTTCATACATTCTGCATGGGTTTAAATGTGTACATTCACTGTACTACTATTTTTAGTGTCTAATCTGAGGGGACAAACATTGATTTCCAAAATAGGTTTTTCAGCTGCACATTTTGCAGAGGTGCAGCAGCTAAGTGGCTAAAAGTACTCAACTATATTCCCAAAGCTTGTAAATTCAAGTTCTAGTTCTTTTGACCAGTGGTGGCAAGTTTATTTATTTATTTTATTTACTTATTCAAATGTATATGCTGCCCTTCCCACAGAGTTGAGATGACATAAAGGTAGTTAGGCCCTATTGTATCAAATACAGTGTTCTCACACTGGATGGCTATCTGACCCACTGAGTTAGAGAAAGTCAAGGATGGACAGACACTTGCATGTTTACAATAGGCCATAGATACCTGTATGCTTTGCCCATGCTAGCCTGATGAGCCAATGTGGCTAAGCAACAGGGCTTTGGAACAGGCTTTGACCAAAGCATTTTATTCTTGGAAAATTCCTTAGGGGGGGATGGGCGGGGAAGAGTCTGTTTGTAAAATTCCATTCTGTTAACCACCACTATATTGGCTTTCTCATTGGCTACTAACCTCTGGTTCTGAATTCAATGTTGAAACCTTTTCCACGTTGTGTGCGAGAAGCCACAATCATCATTACCAGGCAGTATTAGAAACACAGAAAACATCCAATGCTGCCCAGTAAGATGGTAATGACAACCCAGGATCGCAAGCAGCAGCTAAACCACCGACCAGAAAGCCTGATAATTTGGAAAAGAAAAAGATTATAGGGAGAAAGGAAGAAAGAGAGAGAGAGAGAGAGAGAGAGAACCCCACTCCTTAATTATCACCTTCTTGTGCATCTTAAAAATTCTCTGATATAATTATTGGGAAGAGGGGATTATTTGCATCTTTATAGGAATGTTTGAGAAGCAAAAACAGCAGAGTACACTTCAGTTTGTGGTTGTTTTAGACTTATGCTTCCCAGTTACCAGGGTCCTAACTTACTGATACAATGTGTTGGCATACGCCTAGCCCGAGAGTTTTTTATGCAACCCGACTCTGGAAAGGATTACTATAACAAGATGGTAAATCAAGCCGAGCCGACTATCACAAGCAATGGAACACACCACACATGCTATGGTAAGCTGATAACACAGAAGCACTGATAAAAATAAGCTTCGGGTCTAAAACTATGCGAGACCCATCTCCATAGGCAATCAACTGCTATAGTGGAGCCTTGCTTGGGCCAAAGCAGGATACAGCCAGATTCTTCAGAGCCCAGTCCCAATGTATCCGAGTGGCCCTACCTGCTCTTCATGACGCGGCGCACCGTGATGTCACTGCGCTCCATAAGCAGCGGGGCTAAGGCAGTCTCTTTCCCCTGTCCAGTGTGGCCCTTCCCCATCATGGTTCTTTGTGGGGTGGGCAGGTGTCCTGATGCTGGGGAGCTCAATGGGACTGAGAGCAGAGAATGCACCTGGCCCAGGCCCGACCAGAATCAGTCCGGTTCTGCCAGACTTTCGTTAGGTCACTGTGTTCTATCCAATCTCTCTTTAAGAGTGTCTGCTTGTCATTTTGCTAGACTTTACCTATACTTACTTTAGGGACTGCCATTTCACCTCTCTCATTACATCCAAGAAGAAGGGCACTCCTGAGAACAAAGCTACTGCAGAAGAAGTCTTAATATTAGGGTTGAAGTGAATATTCAAGGGGAAATTTGAATGTGATGAATTTGCCATACTCAAATGGTTGGATTCAAAATGAACTTGTTTTCCTGATTCAAGAAGTTTGCTCATATTTTTGTTTGGCCATTTGCTGTTCAATGGCTCCTTTTGGAAATGTGTAAAGTCACTGATTGATGGGTTAGCCCAAGGCACATGGTGTATGCCAAGCAGCTGAGATGCCAAACAGTCAAAGTGCTAAATAATGAAGAAAAAGGACCAAAGTAACAAATTCTACAAACTTTTCAGGAGCAACAAATTCAAGTACAGGCGTTAGTTTAAAAAAACAATAGTCTTGGAAGCCTCTGGCTCATGGGCCAAAAAACTGGCTCACCGCTGTTTTTTAAAAAATTTGGCCTCTTTCCAATATCTGGACTTGGCCTGTGGATTCAGCTCCTACTCTCAAACACTGAAAGAATGAGATCAAGGGAAGTAAGCGGAGATGAAGGGTAGGGGGATGGATCCATGGCACAGATCCATGATCTGGACCTTTTCCTTCCTTACCTCATCCTAAGCGCACCCATAAGCACCTTCACCCCCAACTTCTGTTTGGCGGTGGCCTGTGGAGATTGTACTCATTTTCAAAGTAGCCCCAGGAGAGAGAGGTTTTCCCTTCCCCTGGTTTAAACAAATACCTGAATTCAATTTCTGAATATAAACCTACAAATTAATTTCAGCTCTACTGAAGATCCAGAAATGGGGGATATATGTGTATTAAAATTCAGAGATTGACAGCACTGCCTCTGTACATCCCTATAGCTGTAAATACGCCCCCGCCCCCCCCAGTAAATTCCTGACCCCCTCCGTATGAAAATAAAATATGTTCCAGGCTTTCCTCTTCTGCTTCTTAGTCTGAAGAAACTGTCTCCCTTGTTATGTAGCCCTCTCCACCCCATGCCAATGGTCCAGTGCTTAATTTGTAAAAGCTGGGGCCCAAGTCTGCACCAGAAACCACACACCCTGTGCCAGACGCCACACCTCCCACCCCAGAGCTTGTCGGAGCTACACCTAAAACAAGCAATCTTAGTGGCTGCTGTTTCATTCACCTTAATTTGTGCAACAAGGAAACTCACCAGCTTTTCACCATTTTTCGCTATTTACGGCACTTCAAGTCACTCACCCACACCACCTCACCTAGCCTTGCCTTGCTGCTTTCCTTAAATTGTGCCAATTGTGCTGCAATTGCTGCCTGCCTTAAATTGTATTTACAAATTGACAGAAAGTGCCATAATTGACAAACAATTATGAAAAATGATGGAAAATGACAGAAATGTCAGAAAACTGAAGGCACCGATCTTGGAACCACAGAGTGTGGAATAAATTAATAGTGAGGAAATACTGATGAACAGTCACAAGCGCTTTAGAGAGGTAGGTATTTCCTGATGATACAGGAACACATGCTCTTGCCTCAGCTCTAGTCAGAGCAAGGAAATCAACCCTTTCCTCCAGGTAGGAACTCAGGGTGATTTCAGATGTTACGGGGCCCTTTGGCCCCGTACTGAAATCACTGGATTAATTCCCCCCCGGGATCACCCCGTAACGCCATATCAGACGTGCCGGGGGGATCCCGGTGGGGAATGTGGGAGGGGGCGGGGCCGCACGGCCCCGCCCCCTCCACGCACCCCGCCCCCCGCCCTCCANCGGCCGCCGCGTCGGGCCGGAAGCGCCATGGCCCGGGATCCCGCCGGGGATCCCGGGCCGTGGCGCATGGCCAGATGTTACTTTTTCTTGGTCCCCGCTGGGGATCTTTTTGACCACGCTTCCCGGGACATTCCCCCGGCTAGCCCGGGAAGCATGGTTCAAATTGACCCCATGGGGGTATTCACCGTGACGAACATCTGGCGGCTGCCAAACAGACGTTCGAGACACGGTGACCACAGGTGGGTATTCACCATGGTTCACCATGATCTCGTAACGTCTGAAAATACCCTCAGCCACTGGGCTAACCAGTCTCTACAGCTGACTATAAAACAGGAATTCTATATGACAACCAGTGCAATGGGTGGGGTAGGCATGTAATTAATTAAAGCCAAATAAACCATCAGGTGGGCGGGGGGGAAGGCTTTGATTTCCAACCCTGAAGTGGCCAATATCAACCTTTTCATGGTCTTTCAAACCCCAAAATGTGGTTGGGGAGACCATTTGGGAAAAACCATTTCCTGACCTTTCACGTTTTGGGCACATTGCCCAGGGCTCAGTCCCCCCCTCTTTGAATTTAATTGTCAGGGCTGAGCCCTGGCAAGTCCCCACCCCCCCGACACACACACAAATTAAGTCCTGCCAAAAATCTAGTTACAGGCCCAGTACAGTTCCTAGTTACAGTACCACTAGGTTAGACATGAAGTAAGTAAGAAAACAGTCACATGGTTCATTTTTAAAAACCAACAACAAAAAAAAACCTGGCATAGCAACCAAACAAATTACTGCAATTTGTCCATTGCAAAGAGGCTCAACATTGACATTTAATACCCTTGAAAGGTAAAGGTCTGTAACCTGATAAACATGTCTTTTTCTGGATTCTAAAATCAGCTAGAAATCCCTATTTGCCAGACATCACTGACAGATAAAACTGCCAGGGCTGGGGTAGAGCTTTCTTTTTCTGTCTGTCTTTCTCTCTTTCTTCCTCTTTCACTCACTCACTGACTGCTTGCTTTGTTGCTAAGGTCTTTGTCAAGCCCCCACCATTTTGATCTGTGGCTATGTCAGAAGCAGCAAAATGGCCTCCAGTTTTAACTCAGAAACCATTCCAGGGCTAAAAGGTGCAGCCAGAGGTGGGGAGAAAGAAACTGCCTGTGTTTCCTGATCGGCACAAGAGCTGTTGAATTCCTGAATGCGAGATCAAGGACAAAAGAAACCCTGAAAGGATCCGATTATCTATCAAACACAATCAAGGCGGGCACAGGAAATGCCAATAGTCACACCGCTCCCAACTGAGCAGTTGACATTTTGAACCCCGGCGGGACAAAACCGTGAATATGGATTCTGAAGCAGATGTTGAAAGAAAGAGAAATATCAAAGGCATGACAATTAGAACTACTGGACAAATGGGTCTCAGTGCTTGAGCTACAGCAAAAGAAAGATGTACACATGGTATTGTACGCAGGTTACACCTTACTCTTCATAGGAAACATTGCATGTAGATTATACTGTTTATAGATTATATGTGTATATAGATTACACAGTTTATATTGAACTGTTAAGTAGACAGTGGGTGTTAAAAAACGTTACGGTGGCCCGCTTGGTCCCTCTTCGGCCTGCGGGTCACCGACACATTTGTTAAGGGCCATCCCGATGTTTGGCCTGGAGTTTCCCTAGGCGTGTTGGTGGCTAGCCTGGCTGTGACCCCAGAGACCTCCAGAGTCACAGCCCGGACTAGCCGCCAACACGCCCAAGGAATGGCCTGCCTGACCTGGCTACAGCAGGCTATCACATGTGGTAGGCAGCCAGGTTATTACAATGACATCCATGGCAGTCATCATTGGCCACTATGGCTGCCATCATTGGCCACTATGGCTGCCCGTCATGGGGGGAGGCAGGCTGCTAGGTTCATGTTGTATGGTATATTGCTACGGGTTATATTGCTGTGTGTTATATTGCTACGTGTAGTCTGCGTTTAGGTTAAGTTACTGTATGTAGCCTGCATATAGGCCATATTTCTCTGCGTAGTTTACATTACGATGTAGATAACTTACATTTAACATAGTTTGCTCTGTGTTGTATGTAAGTGAAATTGTTCTGTATGTAGATTGTGCTACAGAACGTAGGTTATGCTGTATTGCCTGTAAACAGCTCTGTGTGTAAGTTATTCTCTGCTGCAGATAGCTTAAAATCAGCACCATGTAACCTATGTCCTAGCTGTTAAAAATGTAGATTCACAAGACATGATGAGCTACAAAACAAAAAACAAAAACAAAAGGCTAATCTTTACATTTTGATGCCTATATCCAGTGTATTCCAATTACACTTTCAGGGAACTTCTAAAGCCTTGTATTGTGGTCCTAGATATTCATCTGGATATTATTATTTATGTATTCTTCATGTAACACCAGTCATGTGCCTGATGCTGAACAGCTGTGATAACAGAGACCGGCCCCCTGCCCTGAGGGGCTTACAATATAGAGCAGACACGGGGAGGGAGAGATTCGTTCATAAAGTTGAGAAATAGCAGGTGCACACACTCCGCTTAATTACAGGGAAGGAGGGGGATCCTGGGGGTATCAAACAACGTGGTTTTCTTTCCTCCCATCTTAAGATAGAATCCTGTAAATGGTTAACTAGTCAAGTGCACTGCAGAGGAACTTCTGGCTTTTATTTTCATAAAAGCAAACTTCACCACCACCACCACCACCACCCCCCTTCTAAGTTATTAGGTAACTGTCAAAAGAGATAAAGCATAGCAAAAGCAACTGACAGATAGACATGTTCCATTTAGCCTCTACAAAAGAAGGTTTCATTTTATTTTTTGCATCAATAATTCATGGAATTAAAAAACAGCGAATGAAGGGAGAGTTTAAGCAATAGCTATTCTGTGTCTAAAAAAGCTTAGATTTGGGGTGGGAAGTCTGCATCTGAACTAAAGTATAATTATTGTGGAGGGCTTATAAATACTAACATTTCAGTTGTGCATTGAGGGGTATTTTGATGTGCTGTCTCCCATGCTGTTACCAATGTAATATTAGATAATTGATTTGCTAGAATGGCTGTGGTTAAAATAATTACATGGCACAGTAATATTATTGCAGTGCGGACATCAGTTGATGTTGCACTTTGAAAGAGAAGGGAAATGTTTTAACAAAGTGATAGGAGTAAGAAAAGGATGAGGCAAAGGTTTAGCTGTCCCATCCTGTTGGCTGCTTGCACAATATGTATTGCAGGGGATTTAGAACGGTAGGTGGGTCTCATGTAAGTTTTGACCTACATCCAACAGTGTGATGTCATGAAAATGGGCGTTTTCAGATGGTATCTGCCCACTGTAGAGCAACTCTGAGCGTGCACCGTGCACACCCGCATCCGCCGTCCACCCAGATGGACCTGGCAGGGTCCCCGGCCCTGAGTCCGCCCATCTGGTGCCCTCACACACACACAAAGCATAGACTTGCAGAGTAGAGCATCTACAATGCTATGGTGTTACTCAGGGCAACTGCTGTCTGGAGTGGAGGCGGTGCAGTAGCGTGGGTCCGCACATCAGATGGACTGCTGCTCTGCTTCAAGGATGGTGCCTTGGGTTTGGCCAGCCCACTATTCCGCTAGTGCTCTGGAATGTTCCAGAGTGCCGCTGGCAGGGCTGCCCTGGAGCAGGCAGAGCATTGCAGGGCGCCTTTAGACAGACGAGCCACCCAGGGATGAAGCAAGCTGGCATGGACAGCACGGGGGCAGCCTGTCCATCTAAAAACACTCAATGTGTCAGCTTGAAGTTTGAAACTTCTTCAGGGTTGTTGTTGTTGTAGTTTTGAGTTACATTTTGAGCAAGTCATCATATTTCTCCTTTCATGTTCTGTCTCTAGACAGTAGAAATGATTTTCAGAGTCACAGAGCTGGGAGGAACCTCAAAGGACTTCTAGTCCTGGCTGAGGCAGGATTAAACCATTCATACCTAAACCATTCCTGATAGATGCTTCATCATTCTCTTCTTTACAATATTCAGTTAAAGATTCCACAACTTTCCTCAGCAACTTCTTCCATTTTCAGAGTATTCTTTCCCCCCTACAGATTTCCCCCCTGCTATCTAACCTAATGCTCCCTTCCTTAAACTTAACCTGTGTTCCTTCATGTCTGTCCACAGTGGCAATGGAGAACAAATACATTCCACCTGCTTCATGACAGCCTTATAAATAATTGTCATTCCGTCCTGTGTCAGGGGCCGATCCTACGCTCTGCATACTGCACATGTGGAATGCACAACACGTGTGTGCACACACATGCAAGCTATGGGGACAAGGCGTGCACACAAGTTGCGCATGCGGGACTTTAGGATTAGCCCCTTAATTTTCTTTTCTACATGCTAAACATATCCAGTTCCAGGGCCAGTCTTGGAATTTGTGGGGTCCATGGCAAAGATAAAATGAGGGTGTCTTTGTGGATGCGCCCTCTTGCGGGACCTTCTACAGAACTATGTGTGCCCCTTTCCAAAATGGAGACTGATTCAACTTTTCCAACTAAAACTGATCCAAAACTCCATCTGGTGAGGAGGCTGTGGCCTTTTTTTTTTTTATTCCTGATTTAGATCTGGCCACTGTCATCCATGCTTTCATCACCTCGAGGTTAGATTACTGCAATGTGCTCTACATGGGGCTGCCCTTGAAGACTGTTCGGAAGCTGCAGCTGGCACACAATGCAGCGGCTCAGCTCTTTTTGGGGACAAGGCACCAGGTGCACATTACACCAGTACTCTGAAGTCTGCACTGGCCGCCTATAGCTTTCCAAGCACAATTCAACGTGCTGGGTTTGATCTACCAGGAGCACCTCCCTGTGGGTACCATCTGTTAGTCTTGTTCATATGGTGAGGGCTCGCAGGGAGGCGTTCTCATTTGCTGCTCCAATGGTATGGAACTCCCTTCCCCCGGAAGTTCATTTGAGCCCAAGCCTGAGTGACACGTGTTCTGAAGGCAGTGTACAACCTTTCTGTTTGTAAATGCATTTGGCAGGCAGGGATAGGGGACAGGGCGTCTGGGGGGTGAGTTTGGGGTATGGGGTGGGGGGAATGGAAAGATGGTATTGGGTGGGTTTTGAGCATAAAATTTGATTAAATAAATAAATCAAATTAAATAATGGGCCAAATTCTATTTTGGCATCAGTTGGTAGCTGTATGGATTTTTATGTAGCTCATGTGCTGAGATTTGGGCCAATGAACTTAAAAGGCCAAATATGGAGATTGAAACAGGACTGGCTGTACATCCATCCCCCAAATATTCAAGGTTATGGTTTCTGTATTGAACAATGCAAGGCTCCCTGCTTTACTGTATGGAATGTTTTGCATTATCATGGATACTATAGTGTTATTTCGTATGGTTAAAACCAACCTCATTTGCATAAGAGCTTAATTGCCAAAGTTACACTGACCAGAAGGCAGTGCTGGAGAGAGCATTATAGAAATCTAGACAGTGGAGTGGGGGCCTGTGGGCAAGTTTTGGAATTGATTAATCATCAAGCTGATCAAAGCCTTTGATGCTTGCCCAGTGGGTCCATATATATATATACAGAATACTAGGCCAAAAAAATCCACAGGTGAGGACTGAGGCCCAACTGCTACTCTAGCTTGGGCACCAATAAAGGAACTGCAAAGTACTCAGGCTGTTCCTTCACATTGTACTGGGCAACTACTGGAAGGGGGTGGGGGGGACAGGAATTGTACACCGTGTCCAAGATAAGGCACTAGACTCCTGCTTATTGTGCTTGCAACATTCAACTATCATGTTACTCTAGCAGAGATTTGCTGACCCATTGTCTTCCCACCCCTAATCATTTAAACAAAACATAGTAACAACAAAAACAAAGGTGAATAAGCCCTGTGCACGTGAGGGTGTTCTCATAAATTATAAATTCCCTTCATACGTCATGGGAGACGCCACTCCCAGGGTCGACCACAAAGGCCACCAGTTCTGCTGAGCTTCCCCTGATCCTAGAAGACAGAACCTGAGACAACCACACTCTGTTTTATTTAACAGAGTGGGACACGCTCAGAAACTTGGGGTAATTTTCTAGGACCTGCTGTTTGCAACGGCCCTTTTTAACTGGGAAAGGGTCTTACTACTAAAACAGGACAATGTTTTTATGAACAACAGATGCTACACTGGAACATCTGCAAGTTGATGTGGATATTAAAATCCAATCTGATGTAGTAGTAGGGTTGTCACCTTTTGTAATTTGACCCTATGATGGTGATTGGTATCATCAACTGGAGCTCTGAGACCAGATTGATTCCTCACAAAAACATCTCTGACTCCGTGGCTATAACAAGCATTGTGCGTAAGGGAGGAAAGGCTCCAATTGCTGAATGGTCAACATTCTGCCATGTCATTAGAGGTGGGAATGCCCTAGAACAGTGCTTCTCAAATGGGGGACAGCCCACCCGAGGGGCATAGAAGGTATTTGGGGGTGATGGGGGAAGCAAGAAGGAACAAAGCAGGCAAACACTTAGCTCCACTCTGACTGAACTAGGAGAAATTTCCAATCTGATGGGGTAGCAACAGGAGGGTGGGAAGAGGAAGATTGAGAGAGCGAGCAAGTTGTATGTGGGGGTGGCGTGGAGGAAGGGGTCTCAACTCAAATAGATGTTGAAGTGGGACATAGTTTTAAAAGTTTAAAAACCGCTGTCCTAGAAAAGGGTGTAAGGGTGTGATTTAAACCAATAAAGCAGGACCTGAAACTGAATCTCACCAACACTGACTTTATCCCAGTAAAAAGTCACTGAGGTTGCTTTTCTATGAGTGGGTTGCAGTCACACGACCCACTTGCGCGATTTTTCAAAATCCCATGAGGTGAGATTAGACATGACGATGGAGGCAATCACGCCCATTCAAGGCGGTCGCGCGTTGTTTGCCAACCGCAAACTAAATACCTCGATGTGTGAGGTATTTAGTTCACAGTTGGCAAACAATGCGTGACCGCCTTGAATGTGCGTGATCGCGTCCATTGGCGCATCTAATCCTGCCTTGCAGGATATTGAAAAATCACGTGGCGACCTGCTCATATAAAAGCAGCCTCAGCCAGCTCTTTAGCTGGTATAAATTGGCATAGCTCTACTGAAACTGAAGTCTACAGGGTAATGCTGGCCTGCTCCATCTAGTCGACTGGCTTTAATGGAGTTATTCCTCCTCTACTACAGTGTCGGCAAGAATGGTCAGGAGAGTCCACCTATGGTCAGACGTTATTGTTTGTCACTATGGGAAAAATACACAGACCTAGAGGCAATTGTAGCAGAGCAGAACCTAGTGGATGAGGTCTGGGACTTGGACCTGGGAGGCCAGGGTTTGAATCTCATGTCATTAGGTGGCCTTGAGCAAGTTACTATCTCTTAGCCTCAGTTTCCGATCTGTGAAATGGGAATAATAATGGTCCAGCTCACTGGGTTGTTGTGAGGGTGAACTAGATAATGATTGCAAAGCACTTTGAACAATGAAAGTGTTTTATAGAAATGGTAAGTTGTATAGTATGAACAACATATAATGAGTGCAAGGTACTTTATTGCATTGCTAGGCAAAATCTTACACACGTGTAGCCACCTCTGCCTGAAATTATTTTTATACATGTCTTTCACTTATATCTAGCCCTTATGTACATCCTACAAGCTTGTAGCACTTTCTGGAGGAACTGGTAGAGATACCACCAGGAAATGGCCTTATTTCTTCTTATTATGCAGCTGTGTTTCTTCTGCAATAGATACGATATACCTTGATCCCCAATGAACTTATCTCTGAGGCCTCTATTTGAGAAACCAAAAGTCCTAAATGCATCTATAATGCCATTCGCTTAAATGAAGTTTCATCTTGTGGCACATTTGGCCCATTCTTTTATGATACATATTGGTCAAAGACATAGTATTTCTGGGCTCTAAAGGTAACAAGATGAAATTATTATATATTAGTAAGGACATGGTATATGAGAGTCTTACATATTTTAAAGTATGTTGTATAGGGTGTTTGGGCCTTGACGTTTTAGCCTAAAAATTATTTACTCCTCATAAGCTGCTATTCGCTTTTACAGTGGCCCTTTTTACATGGACAGTGGTGGGTGGGGGGATGGGTGTGCTGCTGCGGTGGGTGGAGGTGGGTGTGAGCCCGTTTCCACGGGTACACACCCACCTCCACCCATGGAGCCTCCTCCGTTTGTCGGACGGCTCCATGAGTGGGTGATGGGTGGAGGTGGGTGTGCGTCGGAAGCGCTCACACACCGTCCATGCTGTTCACAATCATCCCCCCCATCCCACACTGCGGCATTTACACAGACGACCCCTGCATCAAACACCCTCCTGCACACCCAGCAAAAAGGGGGGGGGGGGAGGTGGCAGGGCAACCATGTACAAATGGGCAGTTATATCACTCAAAAAGAAATAGCTAGAAATCCGCATTGGGCTTTGAAGCCAAGAGCTATGCATAAGATAATTATGTCAGCTGAAGAGTACAAACAGCTTTATGGGGTGTATTCTTTAAGCACTGTCCTTTTGTGACAATAGAGTTTTGGAAGCTCTATCCTCAGCCAAAAAACAAAGAGCAAAACTGAAAGGATAAAATTTAGGGGAAATTCCACTGTTCTTTGAAGCGTGTACGTACTTCAGAGCAGAAGACGGCTTTACGCTCTTAACAGAGAGAGCTTTGTATTCAAGCCAGTCTCTTCCTGGTAGGAAAAAACTGAATTCAAATTTAGAGCTCCACCCCTCCAACAAAACACTCTTCTGCAAATGTTTGTTAGGAACCTAGACTTTTTTCACAAGGTTAGTGATGTGAATTTTATTAGGATGCTAGAAAATGGGGTTCCCACTGATTCATGTACAGCTTTTCCTCAGTACTACAGACCTTATTTATCTCTGTGGTAGGTACGACCTCCTATTAGAGCTGGCCTGAGGTTCCTAGACCCTAAGACAGAATGCCCCATTGTGGGTGTGTGGAGGGAATCCTTATTCCACCATTCACTATATTCATACCGACATGCCAGTTTCATTTTGGAGTCCTCTTTTGTGTGAGGCCTGGATAAATTGTACCTTTTTGCCCCTGTACTTGGATGGCCCTGCCTCCTACTGTGCTTCACCCTCAATCTACAGATGCCAATGGAAGATTAAGGGTGCAGTCCTCCATCCATTGAAGTCAATGGCTCAGCTCCCATGAGCTTTAATAGATAGAGGATTCTCCCCACTCCACATGTAGTCTCCATGGCAATTTGTTTTTGCTAGATTGTGCCCTTAGCCTTTTTTCTGAGACTGCCAACAAGATGGTCAGTTACTGTGAACGTTATTATTATTATTATTATTAGCAAGCATTTATATAGCACAAGCAATGTACCTGGTGCTTTACAAAATAAATGGGCTTAATAGTATGGACACCCGACCCCTGACCGCTAGGCCCTGACTGAGACTCAGCAATTCATTTCATTAGAGAAAGATCAGGGGATAGTGGATTAAACCCAATCCAAGACTTCACCCAACAACCTTAGGCAACTGAAATCAAGGTGAAAGTACATCACCTTGGGATCCCAAAAGGCATCAGCATATTTCTAAAATGGGTTCCAGCAACACTGGACCTGCATAGTTAGGCATACAAAAAATTAACAAAGATTGGGGTCACAAGGATTTCTTCTCTCAGTGCGGTCACAACCTGGGGAAAAAAATGGGTACTTCTGACTTAGAATCTGTTTTTATTAGCTCTCATGCAAAAGAAGGCCCCACAATGAAACTGGGATTTAGGTTTGAACATAGCATTCTGGTTCTTATTCTCTGCTCTATTCCACCTTGTGACATCATTTATTCCTGGTGGAAAATACCACCAGCAGCACCAATGCATGAAGAATCCCATTCAGTACTGATTTTCTTACAGGCAAATTATTACACAAGGTACTACGCAAGGGAGAATTTAGGACTACAGGCATGTAAAATCCGACGCATATAATGCTATTATGTTGAATCACACAATCAGAGATGTAAGAGGAAGAAGCCACCTGTTAGGTCATGCAGTTCCTCTTCGTTGTCAAACCTAATTTGCTACAGTTTGGTGTGACTACTGTGGAAAAGAATGCCCACAAGTTACATATGCCACGAGTACTCAATTTTCGTCAGGAAAACTCAACGGGAATTTTGCTACAATCCTGAGTCTGTTTACTCTGGAGTAATCCCATTCTTTCTACTCCAGAGGAAGTGGTCTGAGAATGAAAGCCTAACAACGACCTGATCCACAGTCAATTGTAATTGGAGAAAATCCTTCCATTGGCTTTGCTGGGCCTCTTTTTGGGACACAGATGTAGGTTAAGAGGGAGTGCAGTTAAAATTCTGTAGCTCAAAGTTGTAAAAACTCTTCCTCCACAGAGTTGGGATGTGAGTGGCATAGATTCAGTGATCTAGCTCTGAGGTGAGAAGAACCTTTCCCCTCCTGCTGGCCACTTTGAAAATTAGTACAAACTCCATGAGCTGGGTAGGAGCTGAGGGTGGGGGTGCTAAAAGGGTATGTCCAAGAAGTGGGAAAGAAGACGAGTAGGTTCTTATCGTGGATCTGTGCTATGGATTCATCCCCTGAGGTTGAGTGTGTGCCCTCATCTCCACTCCCTTCCCCTGAGCTTGCTCTTTCAGTGCTTGAGGAAAGGGACTGGATCCATGGGAAAGGGGCCAAATAATAATCTGCTGCGGTCCAGATTTGATCCATGGGCCAGAGGTTCCTCATCCCTGATCTAGCCAATTTCCACTAAAACAAAAAAAACCTTTCCAAAAAACCTTCCCCAAAAATAGAACCAGCATTCTGGGTTTATATTAACTTTGGTACACTGTTTGGGGGGGATGATAAATAAAATAATAAATTAAAACCAATCCAGTGTCCAAAGAAGTCTCCTCTGAGTAAGATGGCAAATGCTCACAACCATTTACCCAAGCAGTTACGTACGGGTGTAGATTTCTCCCATTGCAGGCTGCAATGCAAACAAGCGGTTCCTTGCACCTTCCTGGAGTGTTAATTATTATTTAGTTCCACAATAGCTTCCTTTTTAAGACTTTCCATTGCGAGCCATTCATGCTTTCCAATGGAAACTGATTTCTGCTGCAGCAATCTGATATTGCAAGAAACAGCCAGTGCAAAATGGTTTCAGAGGAACTTTAAACCCAACCCGAGGCTCTTGCTGTAGCCATTTTATGTCTAATCCACTCAAATAATAATCCATGCATGTTCTTGTCTAACTACAGACAATAGCGGCCCACATGGCAAAAGGGGGGGGGGGGAGAGCCGTATATGAGTCCCCCCCCCCCGCCATTGCACACAATACTGTACCTGTTTTGTCTAGATTTTCTTACGACCTTAATTACCAACTTGGAGATGTTCCAGATAAGCGATACAGCAGCTTTGAAACGCGCAAGGCAAAGAGTTAACCTAAGGAAAACAGTAGCCCAGCTTTTGTCTATTTTACAAAAAATATCTGCACATTGCTTGGTTTTTTAAAAAAAATTAAAAATTGTTGGCAATTTTAAATTCAATTACTAGGTTGCTTAAAAACTCAGAGGCCAAATTCGGATCTCAAATCCAGAGTGACTCCAATAAAAGTTTAATGGAGATAAATGGGATTTACAGTGCTGTAGCTGAGATTAGCAGATGGCCCTACAAGTTTATCACACATCTCTTGGAAGAGATAATTCTTCATTCTCATCACATATAGCCTATCCTCTAATTAATGCAAGCTTGGTAGCAATTATTATCTTAAGCCACTGGCTTATTTTTTTCATTGCCAGCTATTTTTGTTGAACAACTAGATACATTTTTATTTTCAGTTTAACTCGCTCAGTTCCCTTTGTATTAAAACATTCTGAACCATGGTTCCCTTTTGCTAAGGACACTGCTATAGGAATTTTGCCAACTAAAATATTACCCTGCTTAATGTTCCCCCCCAAAGGTCATTCAATGACATGGGTAGTGACGAATGACCAACATATCATAATGTTCTGCTAGTCGCTACCACTGAGTTACAGGCATGGAACATCACCAAAGACACGGAGCACTGTACACATGAATTGCGGATTCCATTAACCAATTCGGCCTGTATAAAGAGAAGCAAAATGAAAGCAGCTATTGTTTTGAATGTACGCATTACTCAGTTGAATCACTATTTCACACCCAAAAGTAACTCTACTGCTTTAGCTTTGTAATATTAAACGCCACACACATTTACTTGCATCCAGTTTGACTATCTGTTCAAAAACACCTAATGCAGTCGTTTCCAGCTGGACAGATCACTAAATTCATTCTCTCCTTTCACATAACTCTCTTTTTAGCCAGTCCTATTTTATTCCCACTGAACACATTAAGTTATCAATCTTGACAAAGAACAAAAATAATATTTAACCAACTTGACACTCCAAGTCTCACTGCGGCCAGTGCTATAAGCCTCCTAGAGGCCTAGCTGCCGGACTAGCTACCTGTTAAAGAAAGCATACAGCTCCATTGAGCCCTAAAGGCAAACACAAAATACCTTCCCAAATGTGGCGTATTCTCTCTGGAAAAGCAATGGTGGAAGCAGTAAAACCAACATAAATTTAAGATGGAGGATTTTTAAAAGTTTCAAGACAGATTTAACAAGAGGAAGTGCCTGATTCTTTCTTGCCCAGTGGAAAATGGTACCTGTTGAAAGGAGGCCTATAAGCAGAGAAAAACAGAAAGACCCTCCTTAGGACCAAGGTGAAGGCAGCACTGTTGCAAGAAAGGGGGGAGGGAGTAAAAAGCAAAGAAAGAAAGAACCAGGGGGATTATGGAAGGGATAAGAAAGCGCTGTAACCTTACCGTGGTGAAAGATCAAGGCAAAGAATGCAAAGATTTTTTTTTTAAAAAAATAGGAATCTCTCAGTTTTCCGAGTCCTCAATAGTGTGCTTTCTCTAGCCATGCGGTACCCATGAAATATAAACCCACTCTAATGGTCGTCCAGGTTACAGACTTCATTTAGTTAATCATCACCATTATTACCAATGCAGTTGGGCCTCGAGAAAAAAAGGGGAAGAATGACCCAAGAGAAGCAGAAACCCAGGAACTTAAATGAATCCCTCCCACTTTTTTTAGCATTACTAATTAGCTCCTGTACCTGCATTACCTCTCTTTTTCTCCTCCCTCTGCCGCTCCCTTTTACCCCCACCCTCCCCTTTCTAGAGGACAGAAAGGCAAAGTTCGACCTGCTTTAAAACAATCAGGTATCAATTATCCTCCAACTGAGAATGTGGCGGCTCCAGTTCGTACCCAAGGTAGCTACAGGTCTGGAGAGGAATGTGACTGTAGCGTGAAAAACTAACTTGTTAGTTAACCTGGATGGCTGAGTCTTAATCAATAGCGAAGGCCTATGAGAAGAACAAAGCCTGTGAAACCTAATCCCTTATCTCAGAGCTCCATCAGATAAAGCCATACCTGGAGTCTAAAAGGACAGACAGGCCTGTTTGTAAGCTTAAAAGCCTCAATGCTAACAACAAGGTGCCATTTCTAAAGTTCAGACTGTTTACTGACGTTCAATAGGAGATTTTTTTAATTCTTCGCTGCTACGTCTCTTGCATAATAATTTTATAGTGACAGTGCTGCTTTTTTTAAAAGGGGGTTAGAAATCTAATTAACACAAACTGTGCATTAAAACTCCAATAAGTGATTTTCCCAGGCCTCCTCCACCTGCCCCCAAAATCTGCTCCCAACACTCTAATTAACCAGTTTTGCAAACAAAACATCTCACAAATTAACAGCTGATTGCATCTGTATTTGAGGCCCAATTTGCATTTTTGTAATTTTGAAACTCATTATGTGGCTCTTGATAAGACAAGCAGCAAATTATCACCCCCGATGACCTTTCTTTTGGACTGAGGGCATTTTAAGGGGAAAAAGCTGAAGTGTTTCAGAGAGGAGGAAAGAAAGGGGAATCTGGAGAGGCTTGTTGGAGTGGAAATTTACTGCCTTTCGGGTTCGGGATACGATACCAAGACAATTTGCAAACACTCCCTTAGCGAGCTGCGTGGGATAATTGCACATATTTTAATTTCTAATTTCATTCACTTTGGTCTTTTGAGGTGAAAATAACAGCAGTCATGTTGGGACAGAGGAGAATGGTTTCCCTTTTTCTTTAATAGATTAGAATATTCTCCTCTTATATTGTCATCCAGCTCCTTGCCACCCCTGGTGCAAGTGGGGTCAGCCAGCCATGCACTGGGCAGTGCAGCCTGGAAGCAACCACTGTGCCTGCAGTCCGATACGGATCCATGGGTTGTGCCAGTGCCCAAGAGAGTGAGCCATGCAGCGAGCCCTGCCCCCATGCGAGGAGGGCCAGCCACACGCCCTGTACCAGGCTGAAGATGGTGTCCAACGGAAGCTAAGTCTGCCCAGGAAGAAGCAAGGAGGGTTCCATCTTCCCAGGTGCCATTGTGCAGGGTCCACCTCACTAGTGGGAGCCCACAGGAAGGTCCCGGGGCAATGCAGATTTGCAACTGGTCACATCAGGCGTAGGGATGTTGTGCTTCCAGTAATAGCTCTGCAACCAGCCCCATTTTGTGCCGT
Source organism: Sphenodon punctatus (assembly GCA_003113815.1). Classification (NCBI taxonomy): domain Eukaryota; kingdom Metazoa; phylum Chordata; class Lepidosauria; order Sphenodontia; family Sphenodontidae; genus Sphenodon; species Sphenodon punctatus. Next base: position 416,280 of record QEPC01009251.1, read on the forward strand.
ACACATACATGGAAATACCAATGCCCACGGAGATCATGGGAGGATGGTGATATGGCAGCAGAGGGGATACAGGCATTGAAGGCAAAACATCTCATGATAGGCTGTTGTTCAGTCTTCCCCCAAAGCCACTGGTCTGCAACCCAGGACATAGGTGCCCATTCCCCCAAGTCACCAGTGTGGAGAAGTGGCAACCTGCATGGCTGACGATGTCAGGGATTGCATGGCCCTGATCTCTATAATTCCCTGGAGTGGGGGTCTCCAGAGCAGGCTGAACCAAGAGACATAGTGCGCCAAGATGCAAGGGGATTGGGGGCTGGCAGGTTTGGCAGGTGTCTAGGGTGTCCAGCTCTCTGCAGGGAGCCTAGGCTGTCCAGCCACCCCTGCCCTCCCCTCCCCTGTGAGTCTGCCCTGCCAGAGTCCCTACCTGCCTTGGGGGTTGCCAGGGCAGGGTGTACTGGAGCCATAGGTGACTCATACTGGTGGCATGGGGTGGCATGTGCCCCCCTGCCAGATTCTTGGAAGTCCTATAGAACTCTATAGAACCCCTGCCTAGTGCCCCCTGCCTGGCTCCCACTCATGTGCACCCCCCCTCCCCAACTATCTACAGTTACGTCACCTTTGACTGGAGATGGGCCAGTTGGTTCAGCCCCAGTGCTCTGTGGGTGACTCCTTCAAGCCTCTTGCATCCCAGTGCACCACGCTGCTCAGCTCAGCTCAGCCATATTCTGGCAGCATCCCTTCCCCCAGTCACCCCAGTACCTGCAGTGTGGCATTTCAATGGGGAGGGGGGGAACACACATGGAAGAAATGGAGCCTCACTTGATTGTTTCAGGGTGGGGGAGTCAGACCCCCGGATCCCCTCACAGACACACCATAGACACTACCTCTGCACATGACTATCTCCGCGCATCTGCTTGTCTGCACTGCATGCACAGTCAGCAGCGAGCTGTCCCACTCTGCGGACAGCCACTCTATGCCAGCTGGATGCAGTGCAAATGTGACCATGGTGCAAGGGTCGGTCATACACCTAGCGCTGGCACTGCTTTCCAGCGCAACTGTACATAGCTGGATTGCGGCCTTTATCTTTCTATGACCTTCAGTGGTGGCAATGAATTATTTTTGCCAAAACAAATAGGGTTCTCTATTACTCGTTCTTGGGCTTCACTGACTTTTTACTGAAGTTACACTCTCACCCTCGTTTCAGCAGGGTAATAATAAGCAGGCCTCTATCGAATTGTTTTGATATAATGAGAGCAGAATTTGGCCCCTGTTCCATTTTAGAATTGAAGTAGCAGCATCTTCTCTACACTTAAAGAGTCTGGTTTTCAGAGTTGGCCACTGACCAAACTCAGACCCTATGAAGATCAAGGCCATTTCAGGAGGAATATTATATTACACTGATTATATCATATATTACAAACATGTGAGCTTGGGTTTACTCCACTGAGTAGTTCTGTAGAATTCGAAGGGACGATTTAACGCCACAGTCCTCCAACCACCTACTCCAGAATAGTTTCACTGAAGTCATCGAGACTACTACTCCTGAATAAGGGATTTGAGAACTGCAGATATTGGCTGCAATCTTGAACCCACTGTGAAATTAATGTCAAAACTCCAATTAACTTTAATAGGTCAGGATTGCAGCCTAGAGGAGGAAAATTAAATACATGTTGAAGACTTAGCAAAATCCAAGACTTAGATTTATTTATTTTTAATTGTATCCAGTTTTTATATTTTTATATTTGCCATTGATAGGAGAGGGTGGTATAGAAATATTTAAAATAAATAAATTAATTAATTAAATAAATATTTGAATGTTTAAGATTAGGCACCCAAATCTGGATTTTGGGTAATTAAAGCTGTTTTGGGGAGCTAAACACTCACTTAGAAAACCTTGCCCCTGTTGAGGTACACACTACCTAACCTTAAGCATCCAGGTGTAAAAATATTTGGTCATATGTGCATTATTTCAGCTTGAAAGACAGACTCTCAATGCATATTTTTCAGAACTGTCTTTGACCTTTTAAGAAGATGAATGGCATCCATGCATTTACAAACCAAAGTAAGCTGATCAATATTATAAGTACAACTGAGAATTTGTTTTCAGAGTTAATATTTGTACCTATCAACTTATTATTGTAAATAGATGGTCCACTGAAAATACCCATTTAATCTGTTTTACGGAACTCGACTGAACACAAATTAACCCTATTTTAAAGAGGAAGCCGGGATAAGCGAAACTAATTAGTAAATTGCCACTCAAATGGTTTGTGGGGTTGTTTTTTTTGTTTTTTTTTAATCCAACTTTGACTAGGCTTAAAAATCTGATCAATGCAATTAAATCAAGGTTGGAAAAACCATATCAAATTACTTGAATCATTCCTTTAAAGACAATATTTTCCAGAGCTCAGCTCTGGCCTCCATGGTAAAGGACAAAGGAGGATGCATAGCAGTTAGACTCCTGAAAGGCTAGACAAGCTAGAAGGGTTTATGGCCACCTTTGTACAGTACAGGAACCTTCCAGAAGGCAGTTTTACTAAGGGGTGGAGGGATAAACCGCGCAAACATTTTTCCGTTGACTCCCCTAATGTCTACAATCTCCTAACTGCCTCTTCCTGCTTTGATACAAATGAAGCAGGAGAAAAGTCCTACGTGCTTACAGAACATACCTAACTCTCAGCCAATTTATTGTGTCAACAAAGAGCAGACCCAACCCCATCAGGCTAACCAAGAGAAAATGAAAGACTATTGAACTATCACTTTTTCAAGCAGTTTCCTGCCCACGTACCCATAAAATTAACCCAAATGATCCGCAGACAGGTTTCTTGCTTTGGATCAGAAATTTTTTGTTTGGACTGATGTTTCTTTTTAGTGTGCAACTAGACAACACAAGTCGAGGCAAGTCGACATTGGCACACAGCAGATTTTCAACTAGGAGGAACTAACACAAGATTGGAGAAAGCAGAGAGGCTCAACAGTATTAAGTCTGTCATATATATATTTTTTAAAAGGTTCGGGAAAGGAAAGAATGAATAAACCAACTCAAAATGGCTCCCCAATTTCAGTAGCTGAACCTAACTGATCTGGATTGGAATGAAACCCCTCATTTTATATACACACAAACTGTTTTTAATACCATTATCAATGGTTTTTAACCGTATTGTTTTCAAATGTTCTATGTTCCTCCCCCCTCCAACATCTCCCTCCAAAGTTAGCTGTCCTGCATTTGCTCAGTCTATAGTTCTGACGTTTTAGATGCCCAAGAAAGGACCCTGTGTGTCCCACCACTTGCATACTCTCACCAACAATAATTGGTTCAGTAGAAGAGATTGCCATAACAACTTTGACTCTAAATGAAAAATCAAAACCTTTTCCCTTCATACCCAGCACTATTGCATTTGTAGTATTAGCATGAATCAATCAATAGTAATTATATATTGAAAGCCAAAGTGTTCAAACGTTTACCCAGTGTTACTTAAAAATTACTATCCAATTTAAAAAAATTAAAAGCCATCCTTTAAGAAAATGGAAACAAATCCAAGAGAAGCCAAGGGCATCTAAGAAATGATCAGCTACACACAACAGGTCGGTTGCATTTGTATTTCATTCAGTGATCCCACCACAAGTGTTTGGGTTTTCACTGACCATTACATTTTGGTTTCTACAACCTTTCTAAAGATGTGCCTCTTTTCAAAGCTCATTGAAGCTAGCCTTTCCCCCCATTGGTTCCCTCCTATCAAATTTCTTGCTTCTGCATTTACCTGCCCTAACTGGTTTGGCTAGTTGTAGAATAAACGTTTGAATTCATGTGCTTTCATCCCTTCCCCCTCCATGACTCAAAACAGATAGAACCTGATACAGTTTAACAAAACTTTCCTTCAATCAACCTAGAAAATGAAAATGAGAGAAAGGCTCCTTAAACATACTTAAGCAAGGAGCATTTGGTTTGCTTGGTGGCAAACATCGAAATCGCACTTAGCGCTATTTTGGTTACAACACAGTACCTGGAAACTATGGGTTAGAGAACCAGGAAAAACACATACATTTAAGTAACTTCAGTGCTCCAAGCACAGTAACCTTTTCCCAAACCAAGATCATCAACCTTCGAATAGGGAACTCAAAGAGGCAAGTTGTAACCAGCATCACGCAAAGTATTTTATCTTCAGATCTTTCCTCGTCTCGGTAAGGACGGAGTCGAAGGCAGCCACTTTCTTCATGCGATGTTCACATGTTTTTTTGAAACGCACGTGAGAAAGAAAAATACTTCTACTATTATTTTTTTTAAAAACTATTCAAAGTAAAACTGAACGCTAAAAAAATAAAGGAAAGCGAGCGATTCAAATGTGGAAGGTCATCTTTGCAGCCCAGAGCAATGTTGCTTGTTTAAGCTGGAACTGAGAAGAGACGGAGAATATCTAGGGGCTCGGCTTACATGTAGTTCTACACCCCTCCCTGCGCAGGTGCATTCTTTATGTTCGACCAATCTCCTTGCCTCTAGCCTTAACAGGTGTGTCCTGTGGTGTTGGGATAGGCCAGAAGTGAAACTGACTTGTGTGATGCAGTCATGGACTCCACAATGGGCTTTCGACTCTCCCCACCTCCAAAGAGTAATTTCTTTTAAAAAGTGGATGGAAGAGCGTCTAGGCTCAATGTACTGTCTAAAAAGCTTAGCAGATTTTCATCTCAAACAACTGCCTTTCAAATCCCACCATGTAAGATTTGTTTTTAAAATGCGACAGACTGGTCACCAAGGTTTTATGATGGGGTGACTAATCTTCTGGCAAACAATTGTTAGGAAATAATTTCCATCCTCCCTGTTGCCATAAAAACCATGATGCTGGTGTGGGAGAGACATATCCCAACGGTGAAAGCTACTGTATGTGGCCATGTTTGACTGGTGGTAGTCTTGAGGAGGGAGGTTGAGGAACATTAATCTAAATCCACAGTGCAGTTGGCTCTCTCATTGGCAGTCTCATCAGAAAGGACAGGAGTGAACGGAGACCAAACACCAAACACCACGTTCATCGCTAGCTGTGGCCATTTGTGGTTGCAACAGAGGCTGGTCATACCTGTTCTGTGGATGTATGTTTTTATTCTCAATGCCTATCCATCCTGTGACTTTTATGAGCATAACATACATTAAAACAACTGCTAAAAAAAAATTAAGAAGAAAAGAAACAAAAGCAAAATTATCTCATTGTTTTCATTTTTTCAGAAGGTTATGATGCATTTCCCCTTGCATCAATAAATTCTATCTTATTTACCGTCCATCAATTTGGTTTTAATTTAAGCTCAAAGATGAAGTCAAGAGTACTTTACCAATCATTGCTCAATCAGTGAAGGCATCATAACTACTGGATGACAGATTAAGCTCTTTGGATAGAACTCTCCTAATTCAACTAATATGGAACAACTCCATCCCAACAAATTGACATAGCTCCATCTGCTGCCTAACAGCCTCAGATTAATTTTAATGATACATGAAGTTTATAGATGGAGAGGCTAGGGCATGGATAGAAAGACGAGTAGTTTCCAAAGCACATGCAGAAATTCATCAGCAGATCCCAGCACAGAACCCATCATGATTCTTTTTAAAAATCAATTGGAATGTTGTTAACCACTGAGGTGAGTATCTCACTGTATTCTTTTGATCTGTCCAACAGCGCCTGGTCTGTCTCATACATACATGTATCTCAAAGAGGTGACTGATTATTACAGCTGAAACAAATTGTACGTTTCATATTTGTAGATATTATCCACTGCATTCGAAAACCTTCAAAATATCTGAATGACTATCCGCACATTTATGTATCTGGATACTTTGTTCTGTAGTTCAGATACTCTGACTTTTAGGGATATTTCAATCATGTTGGTTCAGCTAGTTGATCAAATATGTGGACTGAAGTAGTAAAAAAATAACACGTAAATGTCAACCAAATAGACCAAGGTCGCATAGCACAGCAGCCTTACCCCAATGCTGCCCAAAATGAGGCTACCTGTGTGGAGGGGCTGCACTTGCCCCGCCATGTGGGGAGCACCATTGCAAGTCTGTGAGCGATGGGCACTGTCACTCATTGCACGTGGCCACGTCACAGCTGGGGGCAAGATCTCCGCTGGGCTTGGGGAGGGAGGTGGGGCAGGGTGCCCGCTTGCATGGCCAGCACCATGGCCCGCCTGGCCGTGGCAGGAGCTCTGAGAGTGGCCCAACTTCCTCACACGAGGGGGGGGGGAGGGGACTGTTTACCTGCCCAGCTCCCCGTGCTGGCCCCACAATGTGGCAGTCACATTTGTACACCATGGGGCCAGACAGGGATCGGGCCCTCACTGCTCCTGTGGCCTCACCTGACCCAGGGTGAGGAAGGGAAGGGGAAGCCCCATATCCTGAATCTGTCCCCTAGCCCTGTGTGCATGCCCTCATCTTTTCTCCATTCCCCTGAGCTCAGTCTTTCAGTGCTTGGAGTTATTTATTTATTTATTTTAACTGTATATCCCGCCCCTCCTGCCCACAGGGTAGCCTGGGGCGGTGAACAACACTCAGTAAAACAATATACAAAATTTAAAACAATTAGGGACTGATCCAGACTGAGTTAGGGACTGATCTAGAAACTGGAGTGGGACTAAATAAAAAGTAGCCGCACAGGCCAGCCACATTTGACCCCCACGTAGAGCTGAAACAGGTATCCCATTTGCAGATAATCCCTACAATTTTCAGTTGTCTGTCAGATGCGGATATTCATTTCAGCTCTACTAATTATGAAAAGACACTTCCAGTTCAACAATATGGCCTGGGCTTAGTTTGGAACAAAGAAGTTCAACAGGATGCCAGATAGAACGAGGCTTCAAACCCAGTCCAGGATGATTTTCAATTGTATCATTTAAATAAAAATGACAGAGAACAAATATGAAACAATGAGCCAAAAAAGATGGAACTGGTGACATTTAATACCAGTATTTTTATCTCCTTTCAAGGAAATTCTCAATGATGCACCTAAAAAGTTAAGAGCAAAACCAAAGCATACATAAAATATTTGTTTCTTTGTTATTTAAAAAAACATGCTGTTGTTTCCCTATGGACGATGTGTTTTAATGAAAGGACAAATTATCATGCTAATTAGTCCAACCAGCAGAAGGGCTCCCTCAAGACTGAACTTATTCTCAATAATGAAACTCAGACAGGAACCTTGAAAACTCTTAATTTGTGAAGTATGGTTTCTTCGACAAGAGAATTATACAGCTTACAGCTTGTGCAGTATAGGAGTTTTGTTTCTAAGGAAGTCACTTGCCAGTTGCATGAGCAGGAATCTTAGGAATTATGTATTTTCAATTAGGTCGAGTCCTGATCCCCTTTTTTGGAGAAGCAACTACTGCCTGCCTGACAAGTCTGGATTTGGGACCTGCAAATTGATTTGTGAATGGAAATCTGAATTAGATGGACCTCTGATGACTTTTTTGTCTTTGACTATGGGCACAAAATTGAGGGGAAATGGCACCCGAAAAATAAAAAAAAGATGGTTTCACTTCTGAAAATAAGACCATAAGATGTGCCACACTGGGTCAGCCCAAAGGTACATCTAACCCAGCGTCCAACAGTGGCCAGCTTTGCCTACAGAGGAGTACACAACAGATTATAATGGAGTGATCCATTTCCTGTTTACACCCAGTGTCTTGCAAGACAATGAGCCCGATCCCAGACCCCGCGGATTCTGCACATGCACATGCAGGCGCAGTTTCCACAGGGCACAAGGTGCGTGCAATAGCGATCTGCGCAACTTATAAGAACATAAGAAGTGCCATACTGGGTCAGACTAATGGTCCATCTAGCCCATTATCCTGTCTCCGACAGTGGCCAATCATGGTAGCTTGGGAGAAGCACCCAACAGGTCACAATGGGGGATCCATTCCTTGTTGTTTTCCCCCAACTCCCGTCATGTTCCCTGATCCTGTCTGGCTAATAGCTGCTAATGGACCTATCTTCCAGAAACTTGTCCAAACTTCTTTTAAACTCAGCTATAATACTGGCCCTTACCACAGCCTCTGGCAGTAGATTCCACAACCCAATTATACGCTGAGTGAAAAAATATTTTCTTTTATTTGTTTTAAACTTGCCACCCATGAGTTTCATGGAGTGTCCCCTAGTTCTAGTACTAGCTGAGAGGGTAAATAACTGCTCCTTGTTTATTAGTTCCACACCACTCATGATTTTATAGACCTCTATCATATCTCCTTTGTCATCTCTTCTCCAAACTGAAGAGCCCCAACTTACCAAGCCTCTCCTCATATGGGAGCCCTTCCATGCCCTTGATCATTTTTGTTGCCCTTCTCTGTACCTTTTCCAGTTCAGCTATGTCTTTTTTGAGATGGGGCGACCAGAACTGCACACAATATTTGAGGTGCGGTCGCATCATTGATTTGTATACAGGCATTATGACCTCCTCAGTTTTATTCTCTATCCCCCTCCAAATAATTCCTAACATTCTGTTTGCTTTTTTGACTGCTGCTGCACACTGCGCTGTGGATTTCATTGTATTGTCCACAATCACTCCCAGATCCTTTTCCTGAGTGGTAATTCCTAGCTTAGTACCCAGCATTGTGTACGCATAGTTTGGATTATTTTTCCCTATGTGCATCACTTTGCGCTTGTCCACATTAAATCTCATTTGCCATTTAGATGCCCAGGCACCCAGTGTCGTAAGATCCCATTGCAGTTCTTCACAGTCTGCTCGTGTTTTAACTACCTTGAATAACTTGGTGTCGTCTGCACCAGTCCCAATACAGATTTCTGAGGCACACCACTTTTTACATCTCTCCATTGTGAAAACTGACCATTTAGCCCAACCCTTTGCTTTCTATCTTTTAACCAGTTTCTGATCCACAGTAAGACACTACCTCCTATCCCATGACTTTTTAATTCTCTCAAGAGTCTCTCATGAGGGACCTTATCAAATGCTTTCTAGAAATCCAGGTATACTATATCTACTGGGTCTCCCTCGTCCACATGCTTATTTACACCCTGAAAGAATTCCAACAGGTTAGTGAGGCATGACTTACCTTTACTAAATCCCTGTTGACTTTTCCCCATTAAGTCATGTTTGCCAACATGCCCCTTAATGATGGTTTCCACCATTTTGCCCGGCACAGATGTCAAGCTTACTGGTCCGTAGTTTCCAGGATCGCCTCTGGATCCCTTTTAAAATATCAGGGTTACATTTGCCACCCTCCAGTCCTCAGGTACAAATTAAGACCATAAGTGACAGGTTACAACTTGCGTGCGGCTCTGCGCGATCTGCAGCGTTTGGGATTAGGCTCAGTGAAAGTATGTCATTTTTGTCTTCTCTCATAAGAACATAAGAAATGTCATACAAGGTGAAGCCAATGGTCCATCCAGTCCAGTATCCTGTCTTTGATAGTGACCAACTTCGATTGCTTCAAAGAAGTAGACAACAGGTGATAATGCATTCTCTGCTATTTACTCCCAACAGTCAGAGGCTACGTCCCCCAACCAACTTGAATAATAGCCATTTATGGATCTATTTTCTAAGAACAAATCCAAACCTATTTGAAAACTCAGTTCTGATATTGGCTTTCCCAATATTTTAATTATTTATTTTATTTATATATTTAAATGTTTACCTCACCCTTCCCCTAAGGCTCAGGGTGGTGTACAACATTAAAAATACAAAATACATTAAAATACATTAAAATCTCATTTAAAACTAGGGGTAGGACACCAGAGCAAATTATAGGTTTGGTGTTTTTAGTTTTGGTTTAAAGGTTTTTACAGATTTAATTACGGGTACGTATTTCGGTTTTGTGTTTAAATACATGGAAACCATTAAACCTCCCCCCCCACACACACACACACCTATCCCCCTGGGCCCTATTTCCTCCCTGCCATTCCCACCTCCTGGGGCCCTGGCATGTACTTACTGGCTTCGGAGGGCAGGACTGAAGGTCCGCTAGCCCATGACTGCTATGGGGGGCCTCCTGGTAGGCTCGCTTACTGCAGCACACTGCCAAACTCCCTGCTCCACAGCGCACATGTGAAAACCGACTGCCGGGGCCATTTTGCATATGTGCAAAGTGGCTAGTGCCCTTAACCAAAAGGGCGGTGGCCAAGATGGCATCACTGCCATTTTGGTTAAGGGCAGAGGCCATTTTGCACGTGTGGGGATCCGAAATATAAGGGTCCAGAAATGGCAGACGGATTTACTGCCATTTACTGACAATTAGCTCGATCCCAAACCCTTTTTCTGGGCCGTTATGGTTTAATCCGAAACCAAAAGTCCCATCCCTACTAAAAACCCACCCTTACCCCTACAACTCCCCACCCCAACCCCCATCTCTGCCTGCCAAATGCTGTGCCAAAAAGAAAGGTTTTACACTATCAACAGAATATTCTTAGGCTCTGACAGTCCTCCTCACATCTCCAGAGCAAGGGTGATATCCTAGCCCAGTTCAGCAGAATCTGTTTTTAAAAACCTACCAGAATAACATATACCAGTCTATTAGGCTAGACTATTGCAATACGCTCTACATGGGCTGCCCTTGATGACTGTTTACTTCAGAAGCCATGGTTGGTACAGAACGCAGCAGCCCATCTTCTTTCAGGGGAGAGTCGCTAGGAGCACAATCAACAAATGCTCCAGAATCTGCACTGGCAACCAATAGCTTTCTGGGCACAATTCAAGGTGCTGGTTTTGATCTATAAAGCCCTAAATGGCCTGGGCCCCAAAGAACCCCTCTCCCCCCATGGCTTCTGAGGTCAGCCGGGAGTGCCGTCTTGCAAATACCATCTGATCGTCAAGTTTGCACAGCAAGGGCACACAGAGAGGCATAGTCGGTGGCTGCCCCACAATTATGGAATTCCCTTCCCTTTGAGATTCATCTAAGCCTGAGCCTGCTCGTCTTCTGGAGGCGATATAAGACCTTTCAGTTTGGCCAGACATTTGGCAGGCAGTGGGTAGGGTTGGGGAGTTGTGGGTTCGGGGTTTTTACTTGATTTTATTTGTGTATTTTTAGACTATTTGGGGGTTTTAGGGGGATTCTATTTGGTTTTATCTGTGTATTTTTAAAATATATTTTTGTGTTTTGTAACCCACCCTGAGCCTTAAGGGAAGAGCAGGATAAAAATGTGAATGAATGTATAAATAGATAAATAATACATTTTTAAAATGGGGGACAGAGTTGGGGAAATGTATAGAGAACCAGTTGTTGATTGGTTAGAATATCACCCCATTCCAAAGCTGTGGGCCAATGGCACCAGAGCCACACATATGAGCCTCACATTACCCCAACTGACTGGTTGCATCGGTGCTGCATTGATTTGTGCTGGAACTGAAGCAATCACCAAATTCCGCGGCTCTGTCCTTGACTGATTCTCCTCCTACCTCTCTGACCGCTCCTTTACAGTCTCGCTCCCTGGGTCGACTTCCTCTTCCCTCCCCCTTTCGGTTGGGGTCCCCCAAGGCTCTGTCCTTGGCCCTCTCCTCTTCGCTATTTACACCCTGTCCCTTGGCAAAATTATTGCTTCACATGGATTCCAATATCATCTCTATGCTGATGACACCCAAGCCAACTCTCTCTTTCTACCCCCGCTCTCTCCTCCTCTGTCCACTCACGCCTCGTCAACTGCCTCTCTGCTATCTCCGCCTGGATGTCCCGACGTCAACTCAAGCTTAACATGGCCAAGACCGAACTCCTCATTTTTCCTCCCTCCTCTTCCTCTCCCTCTAACCTGCCCATATGCATCGATGGAATCACCATCCATCCGGTTCTCCAAGCCCGTAGCTTGGGCTTCAACTTTGACACGCACCTCTCTTTTAAACCTTACATTGACTCTGTTGCCAAATCCTGCCGATTCGCCTTCCATAACATTGCTCGGATCCGCCCCTTTCTCTCTACCTCCTCGGCCAAAACCCTTGTTCATGTCATGGTTATCTCTCGCCTCGATTACTGCAACCGCCTCCTCGCTGGCCTCCCTCGCTCTCACCTGTCCCCCCTTATCGCAATCCAAAACTCCGCTGCCAAGGTCATTCACTCTGCCTGTCGCTTTGACTATGTGCAGCCTCTCCTCTTCTCTCTTCACTGGCTCCCCCTTCCTGAA
>QEPC01009251.1:428620-457402 GCA_003113815.1 Sphenodon punctatus
TTCCTCGCTGCCTTTCCCAATCCCTGCTAGACGTTCCCATATACCTACTGTCTGCCCGCCTCTGCAGACTGCTGCAACCTGACTGTAACCAAGCCAAGCACACGCACCTGAGTCTTTGCACCTGCTTGAATGTTTGTCTGTCTTCTCCCCTGTCTCTCCCACTGTCCCCTCTCCCTGTCTCCCCCTCCTTGTCTTTCAGATTGCAAGTCACAGGCAAGAACCGTGTCTATTTCTATGTTCTGTACAGCACCAGGTCACATGACTGGTGCTATATAAATGATTATAATAATAATAATAATATTCCCAAATATTATTTGCCTATTGGGGGAGCTATTTGAATATCTGGATTAGTACTTACAACAAAAACAAAATTCATGTATTTGTATGTGGCTGTTCGGTTATTCAGTGTGGTGTAGTGGCTAAGTGTGCATTACCTGGATTGGAAGGTACGGGGAGGCCCTGGTTCAAGTCTTGTCTTAGCCAGACACTCACTGGGTGACCTTGGGCCAGTCACAATATTCTCTCAGTTTAACCTACTTCACAGGGTTGTTGTGAAGATTTAAAGTTGTGTTAATTAATCCTATGTGAATTACCTTTACAATGGTACAAGTAGAGGGGAGCAAGGACAAGGACCAAGAGCAGGAATGAGAACAGGAAAGGTGCAAGGCAGGAACAAGAGCAGGACAAGACAAGGACTGAAAGCATAAGGTGGGGCCAAGGCAAGAATGAGACTAAAGGTTCAGAACAGTGACAGTGTGTGCCAGGCAAGGACAAGTAGTGAGAGTGTGTGATTCCACCCAGCTTCATGTTGCTACCAGCTTGCCTTTTATGCTTGCTGGCAGCCAACCAGGAAGCTGGAAGGTGGGGCCCGGGCAAGACAGACAGGAGCTGGGGTGGGGTCAGGACAAAGCAGGAAGGGAGATGGGGGAATGACTAGGCTAGATGATGAAGGCTGAGGTGGTGGTATTGATAGGCAAGCCACTGTTCTTGAAACCCAGAGGGTGGGGGATCAAGGCCAGGGTCTGACAGAAGTACAGTCCCAAGCAAAATCAATCACTCTCTGTATTTTCCATTTTGATTATCGGATGGATTTGCATCCCCTGCAGGATAATGGCCTATCGGTTCAGGGCCCAAGGGGACAAACCCATATAGATGTGTCAAGATAAGGCAATTGCTTCTTTCATTAAGAAGGAACAGAGGACATGGATGTAAACAACATGCTTAGGGTGTACTGACAATAATCTCTTGATGGACCATTGGCAATAAACTGTCCTCATCCTTTGTTGATATACAAGAGTTGTTTGAGGTTAGACAAGCAGTATTTACACTTGACAAGCTTGTTTGCAGATTCTTCTGTATGTTTCACTGGGTGACAATAAATGTGCAGCCGGTGCACTGGCTACAAGCTAGAGGGGGAGGTTGGCCCTGGCAGGGTCAAGTCAGGGCATGGAACTGACGGATGCTCAACCAGGTCAGCTGGCGAGCATTTCACAACCCTCAGTAGGGCAAGGGAAACAGAACAAATGCACAGCTGGGAAGGCCCCCCCCCAGTCCCCCCTATCAAGATGGGCAGTCATGGCGGCCAATCATGGGCTGCCATGGTGGCCGGCCATGGCAGCCCCCGATCCCCTGCAAGGATGGGGTCGCAAGCAATAATGCTGGCCCACGATGGCTTGTCTGGGCAGCCCTTGGCCCGGGCTGTGAACCCAGGATCATTCGGGGGACCAGTTCTGGGCCAGACACCTACCCAGGCCAAGGCAGCAGTAGCCCCACATCTGGTGGGCTGGAAACCGACATGGCGGTGACTCTCTGGCCCAGGTAGACCGTAGCAAGCACTCAAGTCACTTATTGTTACCCACTGTTATCCTCATCCCACGTACATGCTGGGCATACTACCATGTTTTGCATCAGAGGACATCTGTGCATAGACCACACTAGTGCTGAAATGATGATTGGCTTCTGTATTTATACATATTATTCCCATTTTTTTGATAGTCCTCTGAATACTCAAATAATATCTGCAACCAAAATAAATATGCACGTATCCTTTTTTTCCCAACTGTTTGATTATCTGGATGTCAGATACTCAGTTATCTGGATACTTCTTTTTCAGCTACTGCACATGCTCAAATAGACAAAATAAAGTAACCAAACAATGGGCTACCCAAACATCTGGACTACTGACTAACCAAAAGAAACTGACCAAAAAGCCTGAAATAGATATCCGGCAAAGATGAGCCTGAATCGCTATCATCATTATCCATTTCAGCAGATACAGTTCAAATCAGGCAAAATTGACGAATATAAGATTTGCCACGGATGTTTGGTCCAGCACTAGGTCACACACTGTAACACACAACAGACTTGAGGTCTCTTTCACCAAGCACTTTTTTTGGAGTGGGTAATTCCCATCCAGAGGGTTGGGTGAAATCCTTACCCTTTCCTGTGCTTCTTGATGATCCTGTGATTGCTGCCACCTGATGACAGGTGAGCCACTGAAGGGCTGAAACAAGAATCAATTGTGATTCTCGCGAGATATCTCACAAGATTTCATCTATCTCAACCTCAGTACGAAATTTTGCGAGATATCTCACTTTAAAACAAACAAACAAACAAAAAAACAACTTAAATCACTGCGTATGTGCAAAATGACCTCTGGGGCCATTCTGTGTATGCTCGGCCCTTTTCCAAAATGACGCTGCAGCGTCACCACCATTTTGAAGAAGGGCAGCAATTCTGTGCATGCGCGGCACTGTATGTGCATGTATAGACCGTCTGCCCTTTTCCAAAATGGTGGCGATGCTTCCAACACCATTTTGGAAAGGGGCTGCGTGTGCACAAAATGGCCCAGGTGGCTACTTTGCACATGGGCAGTGATTTTTTAAAAATTTTAATTTATTTTTCCAGGCTATGACACTGCTGGTGCCATTTTGGAAAGGGTCTGGACAGGCACAAAATGGCTCAGGTGGCCATTTTGCACATCAGCAGTGATTTTTTAAAATTTGTATTTGATTTTTCTGGGATATTTATTTATTTAGTTGCATTTATATCCCGCCCTTCCCTGAAGGCTCAGGGTGGCTTACATTTTAAAAAAATAAAATACAGTATAAAAACATTTAAAATACAATCCTCCCCCGAAACCCAACCCATTCCCACCTGCCAACAACCTCCCAACTAATACCCCTCCCCTATCCCCCAACCCATCTTCCCCTTAGAATTAACCCCCTGCCCCCAAAATTCTGTCCCCGTTGCCAAAAGCCTGATGGAACAAAACAGTCTTACACTGACTATGAAAGGCCACCAGGCTTGAACACAGGTGAACCCCTTCTTGCTTTCCCCTTCCCTCTCAGAGAAGTTGAGCGGAGGAGAGAAGGAGCAGAGCTGAGAAGCTGATGCAGAGAGGCAACCAAGTGAGTCAGACAGGGTTTGGGCCTGGGGGAGGGCTGTTTGCGAGATTCTCACTTTCCTCAGCGAGAATCCAAACAATTCTCATTGTGTTCCCGTTTACAAGAACAAGCCAAGAACTCTGATTCTTGTCGAGAAAAGTGAGAATGCGTGAATCGAATTTCAGCCCTAGAAATCAGCAACTGTGTGAATTCATTGATTGCTACTGGACAAGGCAAACATACTAATGTGTTTGCAAGGGCGGAAAGGGTGATTATGGATGAGCATTAGAGCTGCATTCATATAGCACCACACTGACAAAAGGAAGCATCAGGTCCAGGCCTGGGTCCGAACTGATGTAGTTGGGTTCGGTTCCATAGGTCTGGCCTGAGCAGGGCTCCACTCTAAGGATTCTCCTAAGAATTCAACATGGAAAGGAAGCTCACAGGACACTTGCAATCTTGCATGATCCACCAACAGTAGTGGTTCAATAATGGGTGTCATCTTAACTATTTCATCTGATCTCTCTAATATTTGGGACCAATATGGCAACCCACACTCCTCAAGACTAGTGCCAAAATGGATAGTGGGTTTTGTATTTGTTGATATTACTGAAACCCCATCTCCCAAGTAAGGGAATTTAAGTATCTTGGTGTTATTTTCTCCTCATCACTGAGTTGGAAATCTCACTATAAGGCCGTGTTGCTTCAATCAAGAAACTCCCTAAAAGCGATCTTGGGGTTTTACCTCACTCAGGGGGGGAAACTAGTGATGCCTGCTTTGCGGCTTTTCAGGTCTAAAGTCATAGTCCAAAGTCTTTATGCCTCCCCGGTTTGGGGTTTATCTTTCCTGTCCAAAATGGAGAGCATACAGAATCAGGCCCTTGGTACTATCTTGGGGGCCCCGCGGGGTACCCTGAAAGTGTTACTGAGACAAGAGACCGCAAGTCATACTGTTAGTTCTTGTGCCTTGCAGGCACTGATGAGGTTTTGGATTAAAGTTTCCCTCTTCCCTTCCCAGGATAGATCCCTGTTAGCTCTGGCTGGGAAAGCAGGGCTTTTCAGTCTGTGGGGTGGCTGTGTGGAAAAAGAGGTTAGACTCTTGGGATTTTCTAGAGAGATGTTGGAACCTCTCGGCCCTAAAAGAGCTATGTTCCTCTTGAAAAAGAGGATTCTGGATCAGGAGATACAGGATGAGGGAGCTCTGCTCGCTAATCAACGAGTGGTTCCCGATTATCCCATGGCTAGACCTCTGGGATGGGGCAACTGTTATCTTTACTCTAGCCTAGATTACAACCTGCGATTTTCACTCGCTTCTGTTTTAACGCATAATCTTCAGCTATGCTGGAGGGTCGCTATAGGGGTATTCCTTGGCTGGAGAGGAATTGTGGATTATGTGATTCACAGGAGGTTGACTCCTGTGAACACATCTTCTTTAAATGTACTGCTCTAGCGGGGCCTAGACAAGCCCTGCTGGGGAAATATATACAAGGTGCCCCGGACTTAGTGAGGTTAAAGTGGAAGTTGCTGGAAGGGGTGGACCCGACCCTCACGAAGGTGGTGGCTAGATACTGCCAAATTTACCTACGATTGAGATCTAGTAAGCCCGTACAGTAAAGGGTTGGGCTACTTGATTATTAAGGCCAACATTGCGTTAGGAGTTATAGGGTTAGACCCCTTGGGAAGGAAGTTCTTGTTAGTAGGGATGTCTGGAGGATGGTTGGTCTATGGGTTCTGGGTTCTTGGGTCTCAAGTTTTGTGGAGCAAATTGCCCAATTGTGTATTTTGTATATTTTATATTGTTATGTATTACGTGCTACGTATTGTGCATTATGTTTTGTATAGTTATATGGATTGTACAACCTTTGGTTAACAATAAATATTACCTACCTACCTACTGAAATGTTTTGATAGCCCTCTGAATATGAAAATGAAATTTGCAACCAAAATGAATATTTGCTTATCTAGCCCCCTCAACCCCCCAAAAAATGTTTTGGCTGTTCAGTTATTTGGTTATTCAGTTGTTTGGTTACTTCGTTTTTCGACAGCCAAAATGAAGTACCCAAACAACCAAATATGCAGACAATCAAATAACTGGAAAACAAAAAAAATGACCTAACCCCCACAAAATGGATATCTAGCAAAAATGGACCTATGTAGCAGTCATTTTCCATTTCAACAGATACAGTCTGAATAAGGAGAAATCAAGAGATATGTTGATACTAATTTCATCACTACTCTAGACTAAGTTAGAAAAGGCTAGATATGCATTTAACAGACAATGTTCTTGCCCAATACGTGTATCAAAGGTCAAGAAACAAACACTACAGTGAAACAGGAATACCATAGAATAGCAGCATTCCAGGGGTTGTTATGTAACACAACAGAATAATGCGAAATAAGTCTGTAGCATCAGAGAAACATATCAAGGCTTTATCATAATGGTCTGATTTTGCCTGAATCCCTTTGAAGTTCCCATCCAACACTTGCAGTACTAACAACAGTAAACAAATCCCTTTGTCTCCTTTGAGGTGAGGCATGTCCTCAGGGCTTGGTGACCTCTGCAGGTCAGGTTCCCTCACAAAGCTCTGTCATCCCATGGATGTCACTCTAAAGTTGGCCAATAGCTAGAGCAGAGCTTGGGTGTGCAACTCCAATGGGAAGGAGTTATAGGCTTTATACCCAAAGGTACTTGTGAACGTTCATTTTTTGGAAGTAGCAAACGTTCTATCAAGTAGCAACTGCAAGCGATCAAGTAGCAAGGGTTTCACACAGAAATTTTGTTAGAAGTTAGCAGAAGTGACAGCAGAATAGGGGTGTGCAATTCATTTTTGTAATTATGATAACAAAAATTATTTTTCCTTTTTGTTATTGTAATAACAAACATAAATATTATAATAAATAATAATAATAATAATAAATAACAAAAACAAAAACAAATTTTGGTGTTTGTAATAATGGAAAAACACTGAAAAACGTATTTCCAGCGATAACGTTTTTATTTCTTATTCAATTTGGATGAAACTTGGGGAGACTGTACCACTAATTGAGGGCACTATTTGTAGCACATTTCGGAAGGATTGGATAAAGTTATCTGATTTTATAAGCAATTGAATGTTGTGATTTTAAGAAAAACTGCCTACATATTCCTAGCTACAACTTCTTTATCTTCCATCCACTTTGCATGAATCCTGGGAAGGTTATGTCCCTTCCCAAGGTTACCCATCCTTCCAAATTTCAGGAAGATTGGACAAGGGTCCCGATGTTATAAGACATTCACTTAAAAATGCATTTCTGGGAGTAACATTTTAATATTCCATTCTGTTTACAAGAGATTTCACAGGAATATATCCCACAACTCCCCTGTCATCTGTGCCAAACTACAGGACAATTTGATAAAGGGCCCCAATTGTATAAGCAATTGAAGTTATTATTCAGATAAATAGCACCACATGCAGTGCCAGTCAGGGGCAGGCACCTGGCATGGCAGGGGGAGGGAGGCTGTAGGAGGGAGGATGGGGAGCAACCTAACAGACTGACATACACATTCACTGGCCAATTGCTGCATGCTTCCAGCTTTACAGGACCAATTGTTGGTGGCTTTGAGGCGGGCATAGGGGGCGGTAATGAATCGGACATAGAAGGGACATAACTGGGACTTTGGGGATAGCATCCCAGAAACCAGGAGACATGGTTTACACATCCAGGCTGGCCTATTATCATCACAATCACATCCTGCAACACTGTGACAGAGGACATAAGAGAATCTCTATCAGTTCTTTCTTAAACAGATGCTTCCAACTTCCAAGTAACAAGTGGGGGAGAGATCTTGGGGTGGTCACAGTGCATATGAGGATATTTGGTTGACATTTTGCTGGCCAATTGGCATCACAAACAGATTTTATACCACAGTGACACGTAAGAGAATCCCTGGCATAGGCTCATTCTCTGCATATGCTGTGCAGACATATAAAATTGTGACCCGTTATCACATCTTTCCAATATTTGGCAGAGATGATCCTGAAGGTGTGAAATACAGCCCTGCCAAATTTCATTTACAATAGTTGGATTTAAAAGATGTTACAGTCAGACATACATTTATAAGTTAATTGCTTATACTACCAGGACCCTTTATCCAATCCTTCTTAAAAGTGGAATAGGAGTAATCTTGGGGAGGGGTATAAACTTGCCAAGTTTAATCCAAATTAGATGGGAGACAAAGACGTTACAGCCATGAATGTATGTGCAGATTTTTGCAAAATAACATAATTCAACCACTTATAAAATCAGATACCTTTATCCAATCTTTTTGAAATTTGGCACACATAATGCCTTCCATTGGAGGTATAATCCCCCTAAGGGTGTTTTCAGACATGACGCTAACCACACTTTAACCACACTTGAACATTTCTTATGCATGTTGCAGGGCTGTATTTGTGCCATATACAACCCTGCAACATGTATAAGAAATGTTCAAGTGTGATTAAAGTGTGGTTAAACTGGGGTTAGTGTCATGTCTGAAAACATCCTAAGTTTCATCCAAATATAATGAAAAATAAAAATGTTACAATCAATAATGTGTTTTCCATTGAATCAATGGAAATCATCAAAAGCAAAACGAAAACAAAATGTTGATATTTACAAAAATCAAAACGAAAGATTTAAATAATGAAAATGAAAAAGAACAACAACATGGGACCCTGGTGCACACCTCTACAGCAGAGCGCCCCTGTCAGAACCCAGACCGGTACAGGTACCATCCGCTAACATGGTCCTGACCAGGTCAGGCTGGCTAACAAACATGCCGGCAACTGGGCTGCTGCGGAGGACAGGGAGTCACACAAATGTGTGGCCAGCCCCCTCCCTGCACTATACCCAGCGTCCCACCCCTGCCATGATGGGCAGCCATGGTGGCTAATGACGAACTCGATCCGGGCTGGGTCACAGCGGGTCATAACAAACTTTATATCCCGCTGTGGCCTACTTTGGCCCAATTTGATAGATGGTAGTCTGGACGGTGATCCTGAGGTCTCTCAGGATTGCAGCCTGGGCTCACTGCTGACATGCCCGGGAGCAATCCCAGAAGAACATCTGGTGGGGCACCAACAAGCGTGCCAGTGGCTCACAGGTCAAAGCGAGCCTCAGCGAGCCAAAACAGGCCACCGTCACGTTTGTTAACCACCCATCCAGTGGTGAATGTATGGTGAACAGCTACTGGTGTAGCCCTGCCCACACGTGTATTTCTGGATGATATCCCAGGATGCACTGCTCCTGAGTAGAAGACAGTATATAACTGTACTGGGCAGGTAACCAGTTTTGTTGTGCCAACATGAAACTCTGGCCCATGCAAGAATGTAGACATGTGCTTTTGTGTGTGCAAATATGCAGGGAAGGTACCAGGGGGTGCAAGGAGGAGTGGGTGCCAGCCAGAATATTTCCTGCCACTGACTCCTCCCCCCCTCCCCCCCCCCCAAGGCCACTGAGAGAATTAGGAGGTCCAGTACATCCTAGTGAACAGAGGGCCCCTACCTCCCATCCCCACATCATAATTTTTAAAATCAATTTCTGGAGTTCATACCTGTATTTATTTTACACATGTTAGTTGCAGTTATTATTATTAATCATATTTTAATGTATATTGAGGGGGGGGGAAATCTTGTTGCTTTTTGGAGGTGGGGCTGAGTTTTGGGGGTGAAAAACAAGCTGAGTGGGGTCACTGAATCAGGCTGGAACTTGTAGAGACTTACCTCGACTATCCCCGATTAATTATACTACAGTATAATCATCCAGGCTTCTACTACAGTAATGAGGGCTGAAGGAAGGAAGGAAAAAGCAAAGCCCCAGAGTGGCATTTTCTGCGTAGTTCCTTGCAGCCACCTTGAAATGAGTTCGGCCTATAAAAGCAATCCCAGGAACCTACCCCACAGGCCAAGTTCCCTGACCACATCCTCTGAAAGAATAGCAGCTGCTAAAGTTTCCAGAATTACTAAGCAGCACACAAATGGCTACGGGTGTAAAACCGCCTGCGTTTATCAGACCAAAGTTCAATTCAAGGCACCACCTGTCAGGTCAGGAACCGGAGCCATTGCGGCAACAGGTTTCCATGTCTTAACATGTTCGGCAAGCTGAGGGGGAGGGGAGCAACATAATGATCTTCCTGGTGATTGTAAAGGCGCAAGAACCTGGAGGGAAGGTCTGTGGATAATCAAAGAACCTGTAGCCGAAGCAGCTTATCGGAGTCATATTGTAAAGTCATAGGCATGCCTGGGGGCTACTTGCTTAACGAGTCTAAAGGGAGCACAAGCAGGAGATAAGGTGGCCAGGAAAGATAGACCAAGAACTGGCTGCCAGAATGCATTAGGCAGAGGTGGGGGACCTTTCCCCACCTATGGGCCATTTAAAAAATGTTATAAGCTCTGTAGGCAGGATGGGAGTTGTGTGTATGGCTGCCTAAGGGGCGTGCTCAGGATGGGGAAAGTAAGGGGAAGGCTCAGACCACAGAGCAATGTCATGGGTCCATCCGCTATCCTTGAGTGCATGCCCTCATCTCCACTCCCATCCCCCCCAGGCTTGAGGGTAGGGACTGGCTGGGGAAAAACTGTTTTTGGTGGTGATTGTTGTTTTAAAAAGCCAACGAGAAATAGGTCAATCTCTCTCTCTCACACACACACACACACACCCATAATCACACACAGTGTATGACGGTGAGAGTGTGTGTGAGAGACTTTGTGTGACCCAAAGACACTTTCTCACACACGCAGATACACAAATTCTCTCACACCTACATGCTCACCAGCAGCAGAGATGACACCCACATCGCCCAGTTCCTGTACACTGCAGGAAGGCACCACCCAGGGCCCAGCTTGTCGGGGCCTCACTAGCTCTGACTCTGCAGCTCCCCCCACCCCCTGGCTGAGCTGCATTACCAATTGTGAGTCAGTCCAGCTGAGTCGCCTGTGAATCTCTGAGGCTATCTGGCCCCTCATTGGTTACTCCCACTCCCGGCTATAATAGCCTGACAGAATCTCAGGCTCTTCAGAGCAGCTCAACATTTCGAGGGGCTCTATACACTCTTCCTGACTCCTCTGCTGCTTCCCCCAACCCCCTTCAAACCAGTCTCCCTGCAGCCTGGCTCCCAGCCCTGTACCTGTCCATTCTTTGACTCCCTTCTCTTCGGACAGACCTCCTGGCTTGACCCCCTGCATTGACTGCAGATCTCATCTGACTCAGGGCCGTCCCTGCCACTAGGCAGACCTAGGCGGCCACCTAGAGCGGCAGATTGGGGGGGAGCAGCGGGCGGCAGGGAACTTTTTTTTAAAAAAACTTCCCTTCCTGGTGGGGNAGGCCTTGTGATTGTGGCAATGTACAAGAGCTTTAAACTTGCCTTCCCGCCCTTGCGGTGTGGGGGGGGGGGGGGGGGCAGCGGAGCCTCCGCTCCCCCCCTCCCCCCCCCCCACGCAGGAGGATGGAAGGGAAGCTACAGCCGTTTCAAAGGGGCAGGTGGGTGGCGGGTCACGGGGGGTCCGGGGTCGGGTTCACTGCGCTGCCGCCGCCTCCATGCCAGTTCCGAAGCGCTTTGGCTGCTGCCTTTGGAGCTCGAGATGTTCGTTCTGCGTGCCGGCGGCTTGCTCAATGCTCCACCCTCCTCTCCTCCCCCATAGGAAGTTAAGGAGAGAGCGTGAGGAGGCCGGGGCTCCTCTCAGGTGCAGGAACAAGCCAAGGCGAGGTAATATTTGTAAACTAACACTTTGATGGCAATGGGCACCCCTACATACCCCATACCACCACTTGGGGGGGGGGGCACCAAATTTTGTCTTCGCCTAGAGCAGCAAAATGTCTTGGGATGGCCCTGATTTAGCTTATCCTTAGGAACGACACTTACTCCTTGGATGGACCTCCCAGCCATCAACCTCCGCGCTGGCTCCAGCCCCCAGCTTGCCCAACCCTTTGGATCCTGATCCTATAAGCCACCCATACCTCAGCTGCCATAACACAGCTCCTGCATGCCAGCCAGCAGCACTGCCAGCAGTTCAGCTCCTACGTGCAGCCCAGCAGTGCCCACTGCCCAGGAACAAGTTCCCACATTCTGCCAGGCTGCACTGCTCAGGGATCACTGCACAGATCCGAGGTTGAGAAAGGACATTAAAATGGTCCCAGACTCCAACCTAGCCTCCTAGGGACAAAATGACAGAACAGCCCCAGGCATGAGCATCCAAGTGAAGGAGGAACATCTTCTCACCATATCCATGGCTTAGATCTCAGGGCTGGAATGAGGCCAAATAAAAAACAGCCATGGGCCAAGAACCCATAGGGAAATCTCAAAATGAGTCTTGAAATGGAAATCACTTTTATCATGTTTCCAACTTGGCATCAGCATAACACTTTCCTGTAAACTTTTATGGTCAAATGATGAGAATGCATAAGCTGATGGACATATTATATTAGTCCTTATTAGGGGTGAAATGAGCAGCAAAATTGCTGCATGGAATTTTTGCCATATCAGAAACTGGGATCGATTTTCCAACCATTTCCCGATGATACCAATGCGATTTCTCGATTCTCGTAATACCATGAGATACCATCCTGATTTACCAACTTTCTGCTTACCATGTACTGCTCATTTACTGCTTACCACATAGGGTACTGTTTTACTTCTGGGTTTGTTATTTCTGCATTTCTGAGCCAGTCACTGTGCAAATAGCTCATTCCTTAACTTCCCCATAGTGCCCCTTAATTTCCACTCCAGTGCCTCCAATCAGAATTCTTCAGTGTTGTTCCCTTTGCTTTGACGAATCTGCAACTGGATTGCAGATCAGTAAATGAATCTGCACACCAGCCAATGCGTGAGAAGGAAGTACAAGGGAAAGTGCCAGTGGAGTACAAGAAATGTGATATTGCGTCGGTATTACCTCTTGGGATTTGAAATGGACAGCAAAGCAGTAAACAAGATCCCGATAAGTGGGACGTTGGTAAATCAAGAAATGAAATGTCAGTTGAGACATTACCAAGTACTGAGGGGGTTCTCGATTCAACCAAGATGATACCGGGAATCAGGATTTCGATGAGATTTCCCATTCTGGCAAAATTTTGTTTCCGCCCTAGTTCTTATTTTCCACTGTAGACCAAAAATCTGGCTTCGTAATGAAAGAGTTCCTAGTAGCTCAGTCCTCGAAGCCGTTACTTCATGCAACAAAGCCTCCAGGAATTCTTCCCCCCAGTGCTGCCTACCCTAAAGCCTGAGGTACTCTGTGTGTTGCTAGCAATCATGCTGCCATTAGCAAAGTGCGGCACATGCTGTTCTCAGGCAGACCATTAAAGCAGGCAGAGAAATGAAGCTTACAAAGCCTCACTGCTTCTCAAGCAGCTTCCATGCAAGGGTCACTCCATCAGAAAGGAGATGGGGCTAAGCATAACCCTACTCTTGTCCAACATGGCCATGGCCCCTCGTGGAGCACCATGATGTCACGGCACTTTGTAGGAGGGGAGTCTTCCTGCAGCTAGGAAGCCCATCCCAAGCCTAAGTGGCTTGGGCAGACAGTGCACTCAACCAGGGCCCAACAGGATCCATTCAGGCTCAAACACAGGCCTCCACCTGAGTTGCTGCTAAGTAACAGTAACATATAAAGACAAGAAGTGACAACAAGGAGCAGCTTCTGGTCCTCCAACAACCATAGATGTGGTGAAAACATCAGACCAAAAGTCCTAGCAAGTTTGGTCTACACTGCCTTCAGTCAGGATGCAAGTGCAGGCAGGGCTACAAGCAGAGCTGTTCACCACGTGTTTGCTGCCTGATAAATGATACTCACTGATTTATTCCGGGTCCCCTTCCCCCCTGTAACTAAGCCATTAAGCCAAACATGTATACCTGCAACTTCTCAACTTCATGAATGTTTTCCTGTCTCTTTCTATATTCCTCTCCCCTTTGTCTCCCCTCTCTTGTCTTTCCTAGATTATAAGCCTGCTGGGGCAAGGGCCTGTCATTGTACAGTGACAGGTACATTGCAGACACTATATAAATAAGGAATATTAATAAAACCCATGTGTGATAACCCTGCCGCTTGATTAGTTGCTAGTTTGCTACTAGCCTTTACCTTTATCCTCATGAGTCTAATGCTAGCTGTGACCACAATCTCTGAATTTTGCCATCTATAAAATTGTTCCCAAGCCCCGTTTCCTCAATCTTTCTTCACCAAACTGTAATAAAAAAGGCCTTTAGAAAAGAAAAAAACCCTCAAGGGATAGGGAGTGGATCCACATGACTGGCCTTCTCCACAGAGCTCTTTCTGCATAGAGCACTGCCTTCCACCACAGCTGATATATACTCTATTCCCAGTCACTTGCCTGGAACACCGGAACAGTGAGTGGGACCATCTGAATATACGGGAGATTAACAGGGCAGGAAAACACCTGCCTCCACTTAAGTGATCAGAGAGGAGACAAAGGGCAAGGAAAGTAGTAGCCTGAGCCTCACCAGATTGGAAATGAAAACTAATACAGGGGCTGAGATTGTCACTTGGCAGCCTTACCCTGCAATTTCAAGCAGTTAAGAGCACCAAGGCTTTGGATCAGAGCTTTCAAACGGCTTTGCTTTTTCCTCTTCAGCCTGAGAGGTGGAAAGAGTGGGGAGCAAAACAGATTGGCCAAATGAAGTGAGAGAGATTGAGGTGACAAGCTGTTTATTACAATCAGGAAGGAGTGGCTTATGCTGCAGCAAAAGGCAAGTGCTTGCCCTATTAAAATCATGGCTTGAAAGCTATCACCTAGCATGCTCTTGAATCTGTTAAGAGTAGGGCTGAAACAAGATTTTGCCTGAATCCCGATACTGTCTTAGTCTAATTGGGAACCTCTCAATACTCGACAATGTCTCGACCGGCATTTCATTTCTTGATTTACCAACTTCCTGGGATCCCGTTTACTGCTTTGCTGTCCATTTCAAATTCAGAGAAGTAATACCGATGCAATACCACATTTCTTGCACTCCATTTTCCCTTGTACTTCATCCCTGTCACTCTTTGGCTGGTACGCAGATTCCTTTATTAATCTGCAACCCAGTAGCAGATTGGTCAAAGCAACAGGAACAACATAGAACAACAAGTGTGAATGGAGGCACCAAAATGGAGGTTAATGGGTTGCGGGGGAGGTTAAGGGGTGGGCTATTCACACAGTGATTGGCTCAGAAATGCAGAAACAACAAACCCAGAAATAGCGGTACCTTTGGCAACGTGGTAAGCGGTAAATGAATTATACATAGTAAATGGCAACTCGGGACGGTATCTCACGGTATTGTGAGAATCAAGAAATCACATCATACCAGGAAATTGCTCCCATTTCCCAATATGGCAAAATGACTTGCAAGTAAAAAAAATTGCTGCTCGCTTCAGCCCTAGTTAAGAGTCATGTGGGTCAGGATGCAGACAAAATGCAGAAAAAATGGTAAATCGGTTAATTGGTAAACTGGTTATGCAGTAACGGTAAAGTGGTATTTATTGGTATTTCAGGGTAATTAGTTAATGGCTGTGGTATGCAGTTACCGAGTGGTTAACGACTTACACATATGGAATTTCAGTTATTAACTGTGGTTATGGAATTAACTATCTGTTTCAGCTTTAGAGAGGTCTCTTCCAACTCTCCCAGTCTATGATTTTATGGGACTGGTGGGAAATAACCTGCCCACCTTGTGCCACCATGCCCAGCCTGCAATGAATGTGTGCCAAGAAGCCAGGCTATCTTGCCGGATGCACTACAGGGAGGGGGTCCATGAGAAGATTTGAAGGTTAACAGTGGTCCTTTAGTCCAAAACATTTGGGCATCCCTGCTCTAAGGCTTGTGAAACTCATTGAACCTTCTGATGAGCTTCGCCTAGGTTTTGTATTTCTAAAGAAACCCCTGCAGACAAATTTCATGCTGTGTGAACTATGATCTATGGGCATAATTATTGTGGAAGACACATCCCTCACAAAATTAGGAATGGTGGGGACAGCAATAGTCCTGTTCCACACTAAATGTTCAGATAATTTGGGAACTTGGGTTGCTCAGACAGGCAGAGAGCTGGTGCAAAAACAGCCATTCCAGAATCACATGCATTTTTATCTTTTCAGGAACCTTGCCAAATGCGCACACTGTTTTTTTGCATTCAGGATTCTTTTTGTGCATTTGTTGCTTTTGGTGTTTCCATCAGAAAATCTGCAACAGTTTTGGAACTTTTATAACATTTTTGTCACTTCTGTTGTCACTCTCGGCACTTCCAAAAATGCCGAACAAAAAGCTGAGTGAATGAGAGGTGTTCTCAAATCACTGGGAAAATAGTGAAAGTGAAAGGGCCAATTTTGATGAAAATGGCATTCACTAAAAATAATTGTTTCAACTCTAGATGGGCAACCCAGATGGGTCTTCTCCCTTCCTGCTCCCTTCAACGGGGGTGGGGGGTATGTAGCGGAGCTTCACTTCTCTCACACAGCAGAGTGAGGGGGAGCCACCGATCAGCTGCCACTTAATGTCTAGCAGCTGCGCTCCTCAGCTCAGCCCCTTGTCAGGAGGAGAGCACTCAGCTGCCCCCACCCCCTCCTCACCTCTGGCCCTTGGTAAGTCAGGGGAGAGAAAGTCTTACACCACTGCTATTCCCCCAGCATCCTCCACAAAGTTTTGGGGAAGAAAGTTGCACCTCTGAGTTAAAGCTCTAGTTTTATAGGAATGAAGGCTAAGGCCGTTTTTAGACGAGTGCGCAGTGCGCTCGCGTGTCGATGAGATGGTGCCGCGAGTCACGCGCACGGGGCTGGGACGCGCATTCTTTTCCAGCCGCGATCTGACCGGGTCGGCGATCGAGGTGGTTAGATCGTGGCTGGAAAAGAATGCGCGTCCCCCTCTCGTGCACGTGACTCGCGGCAGCGTCTCGTCTAATCCCGTTTCGCAGGATTTTGGCAACGACGCACAAGCGCACCGCGTGCTCGTCTAAAAATGGCCTAAGTGAGGCCTGTGGCTGTGGGTGTATTATTCCAAAGGAGAAGACAAGAGAGTACAGGATAAGCAGGTATGGCAAAACGGGGACAGAACCTTCAGGGGTCAGGAAGCTGAGATGCAGATTCTCAGCTCTTTGCTCTTGATGCCTGTGTAAAGTCAAACCAATAGTTCTGTGAAGCATGCCGTGAACTGATGGAGCTTGGTTCCTAAAAGGGGGGTGGGGTGGGGTATTTCAGATACAAAAAGGACCATATCGCCTCTCCAAGTTCAGCTACTGTTATGAAATTTTGGGGCCCTACTTACCTTCTTCCCCATATAACAAATTTGGCTGAAATTGGCTAGTGGGATCAAAAATTATTAAGGGGGTTGTATCAGGATGAGCTGGAGTTAGGCCCAAAACAACAAATCACGGCGAATGCTGTTTCCATCTGAAGCAGGTCATTCATCTTCATTCACACAATGCAGAAACTTACTGGCTTTTCTGCTGTTTCCCCATCTGTTATTTTTCTCAAGCTGAACAAAGCTGCTACAGGGCCAATCTCATGCCCTGCGTGCACCCCCAGAGGCTGTGGAGACACAAAAGTGCCAGGGAAGTGCTGGAAATTGCCATAAAACCGCCGTAAAACTGTCGTAAAAGGCCCAAAAAGCGATGGGAAATGATTAAAATTACAAAACGAAATGCTAGAAAGTGACAAAATTGACAGGAAATGATGAAAAATCCCAGGCACCAATATTGACAATGGTGGAAGCTTAGAATCACTGGATACTGAAGAATTACTGGAAAACACTGCCAAAAGATCGGTATTTCCTTGCAGGATGGGAACACTTGCTCTCATCTCAGCCCTAGCTTGAGTGCCTCAGCTTACCTGCTCCAGGACAGGGCTTGCTGGGCTCCTTGAAGCTCAGTTAAGGGTTGAGTAGCCAAGGTGGGGATGCTAGAGCTAACTGGGGCATGTGTCAAGGGTGTGGCCAAGCGTGGCCCAGGTCAGCTCTCTGCAGAGTAGAGAGGCAAATCCAAACTTGGAGTCAGTTCGTGAGCCAAGGTTAATTTTCAGGAGGCAGTCTGGGGAAACACGCAGATGCCTGTTCTACGGGCATCTGCCACAGGCCAGTGAGGTGTAGTGAATAAGGTGTTGGACTTGAACCTAGGAAGCCAGAGTTCAAATCCCACCCTAGCCATGAATTCACTGGGTGGCCTTGGGCAAGTCCCAACCTCTCAGCCTCAGTTCCCCATCTGTAATAAATGGGAATGTGTGTGTGTGTTCCCTTCACTCTTGGCCATCGTAGATTGTAAGCCCACTAGGCAGGGACCTGTCTCCAAACATCTGTGACTGTGAAGCACTGCGCGTATGCCTAGTAGTGCTATAGAAATGATTAGTAGTAGTAGTAGTAGGGGCAGGTGTTGGTAGAATTCTATGGCCCAAGGCTGGCATGACAGAACCAGAAGCCAACATGGGATGCAGGAAGCTGAGGCCAGAAGGGAAGTTAGGGGCTGGAGCAAGATGTAGAAGCAGGGAGTGGAAAATGGAACCAGGAGCTAGAGCAGGATGCAGAAGTAAGGGTCAAAGGGAGAGCTAAAGCGAGCCAGAGCAGGTAATCCATGCAGTTGGCAAGCCAAAGATGGAATGGCTGCCTTCCCTTAATATAGAGGCTGTTCTAGGAGCTTCCTGCTCCTCCCCCTTTGATCCAGGGATGGCTCCTTATTGACCGAGGTCATAGCATATGGTGCAGTGTCAGAGCTAAGTGTGGCATGGCATCGTTCTGGCTGGTGGATGGCACCTCTGTGTCTGGTGCCCACTGTAGCCCGGTACCATTCCAGCTGGTGGGGGGCACCTCTGCATCCTGTCAGAGACTGCAAGGAGCAGATGCTGTACATGACAGCATGTGACTTGGGGGCTGACCAGGCGGCCAGAAGCCCAGCACA
Organism: Sphenodon punctatus; assembly: GCA_003113815.1. NCBI lineage: Eukaryota > Metazoa > Chordata > Lepidosauria > Sphenodontia > Sphenodontidae > Sphenodon > Sphenodon punctatus. Next base: position 446,885 of record QEPC01009251.1, read on the forward strand.
TTTAAAGCTGGAGCTGGAAGCCTAGCTGAGAGAGAAAGAGCAAGCTGGAAGTTGTTGCCCCCAGACTGTGGTGACATGCGGTGCTTAATTTATTAAAAATGAATTGCTGAGGCCCAAACTGCTGCAGAAACCATGCCCCTTGCCCCAGATGCCATGCCTCCTGGCCAGCAGTTTGTCATAGCAGGGAACTGAACTCTCTTCTCCAGCTAGCAACACAGCCACTGGATTGACCTGCCTCTCTACAGCTGCAGCTGGATACAAAACAGGAGTTTTTGCTAGCTCTGGGCACAAGGCAGGTAAGTCAATAATGAAAGCCAAATAAACTACCCAGGTTTTTTTTCCTGGGTTTTGTTTCCAACCCCAAAATATCCAATATTGGCCTTTTTCTAGGCTTTCAAATTTTGGGGTGCACACTCCTACTGGGAACATTTCCTGGGGCTCACCCCCTCTTGAATTTAGTCAAGCCCTGGGAGGTGATGCGTGGAGTAAGTGATGGGAAGCTAGGGTTTGTGCTATACACTTCAGTTGAATTCATTATTCATTATTATTAATTATTATTTTTATATAGTACCCCCTGCCATGGTACTCGGAGCACTTCACATAGAACTAATTAACACAACTTTTAATCTTCACAACAACCCTGTGAGGTAGGTTAGGCTGAGAGAATATTGTGACTGGCCCAAGGTCACCCAGTGAGTTTCTGGTTAAGGTGAAATTCGAACTGGGGCCTCCCCCTGCCTCCTGGTCCAAGTACTGCATATTTAGCCACTACACCACACTGACTCTCACAGTCAGTACCACAGCTTCCACAACACACGAAATTGTACATTTTTAACATATCTCCCCTCAGTAGTCTTTTATCTAAGCTGAAGAGCCTTAACCTATTAAGCCTGCCATCATATGAAAGCTGTTCCATACCTTGGATAATTTTTGTTGCCCTTCTCTGAACCCTTTTCAGGTTTACTATGTCCTTTCTGAGATGAAGCAACCGGAAGTATACACTATTCAAGATGTGGGCACAGCATGGATTTATATAGCGGCATTGTGATATTCTCTGTTTTACTGTCTCTCTCTTTCTCAATAATTCCTAGCATCCTGTTTACCTTTTTGACTGCTGCTCTGCACTGAGCTGATGCATCAATATATCCAAGATCTTTTTCCTGAGTGCTCACACCTAATTTAGAACATAACATTTTGTATGTACAGTTAGGATTATTTCTTCATACGTGCATCATTTTGCACTTTTAACTCTTTGGATTTAACTGTCTTGAATAATGTTGTGTCACTTGCAAATCTGGCCACTTCACTCTTTATCCCCTTTTCAGATCATTCATGAAAATGTCAAACAGAACCAGTTACAGTACAGACACCTTTTACTTTTCTCCATTGTGATTGTGAAAACTAATAATTTATTCCTACTTTATGTTTCGTAAAAGGGACTGAATTGTTACTTCGGCCGTTTTTACACGGACGATCTCAACCACGGCTCAGTGTTCGGTTGGGTGCGCGGTGATGGTGGTGGTGGTGCATCCATGTAAAGAGGCCGGCGGTGGGTGGGGGGATGGGTGTTCGCCTGTGTGAACACCACGGGTGGTGGGTGTTTGTACGTGCGCACTCCAAGTGCGCAACCACCTCCACCCATCACCCACCCATCTCAGCCCACGGGGAAGAGGCCCCGTGGGTGGAGATGGGTGCAGGTGTGTGTGTGTCCGTGTAACGGGACATGCACCCACCTCCACCCACTGCAGCTGAACACCCACCCACCCCATCCCTGTCTATGTAGAAAGAAAGAAAGAAAGAAAGAAGCTAATATAAAGTCTCTGTCAGAGAGAGACAGCGGCTAACCCTGTAATATCCTGAAAAACAAAATGGCAGCCACTACTGAAGTCATGGATTCTTCTCTTGATGTCGAGGTGCAGTGCACATTAATCAGAATGACATTGCCATTACAGATGCATCCCATTCCATTACATACACTACCAAACTCTACTCCTGTAATTAAAGACATAAACAAGCATTTTTATACATTAGTTTTAAGAGATGCCGGTGCTTATGTTGTGTTGTCATGAAAGAACCTCATACAAACCATTCATTACCGTGAAGCGAATACGGAGGTTGGATTCAGAACAGTTTGTCTGCAAAATTTGTTAAAATTTTTAGAACAGTATTTTGCTCGCTTTGGTATTTCAGCATTCAGAACTTCATTTAGATTGCTGTTTGGTATTTTATATGTATTATTTTCTCATTATTGTAAGCTGCCTTGAGCCATTTTGGGACTATGGTGGGGTATAAATAAAAAATAACAATAATAGTAATAATTTAGTATTTCATGTCATCGGATTTTTATTTTTTTTACTGTGTTTGAATTTGATTAGTCCATCCGTGTAGTGTAATGCAACAGGAAGTTGCAAAATGTATTGAATAACAAAATACTGGAAAATTGAAGTACCAGATATCATAGTCCTGAACTGACATGTATCAAAGACTGACCTACTAGTGTGACATATTTTGCAGTGGTACTGAATCCTCATTTCTGGAAACAGTTATCCAAATTGTAGTCACAAAAGTGAGCATGCACATTGGTTTCAGCNCAATTGAATGCCACTGCTGGGAGGGAACTGTGTGTGGAGCAAGTGCCTTGTTCAGGAGAACCCTGTGAGGTAGGTTAGGCTGAGAGAATATTGTGACTGGCCCAAGGTCACCCAGTGAGTTTCTGGTTAAGGTGAGACTTGAACCGGGGCTGCCCCTTACCTCCTGGCCCAAGTACTGCACATTTAAGTTTATCAATTGAATGCCACTGCTGGGAGGGAACTGTGTGTGGAGCAAGTGCCTTGTTCAGGAGAAACTGGGGCACAAACCTGTGTAGAGATCCTGTGCAGAGAGCAAGCTGGGGTGAACCTGCCACAGGGATGGACAAACCTGCTTTCCAATAGGAAACTAGGCTAAGGAAATCCTTTAATTGAACTGGAAAAATCCACAATTTGCCTAGAAAACAATATGAATCTCTGGCTTCAGTGTGGCTTTTAACCTTCGAGACCTCTATGCATTCTAATTTATTCTAAATTAATTTAGCCTGTCTGCACAATCCCCTTCAGTCCACTTTATCCTGCTTGCTTTCAGCTTTGGGAGATAGTGTCAATCCTGCATGGATCATCTTGACACCCTGAAACGGGAGATTCAATTAGCCCCTGTCTTACTTTTAATATACCGGCAAAGCCATCCAGCGTCCTTCCTGATCCAGTGTTTGATCTGCAGCTGCGTTTTCCAGGCTGAGCGAGGATGCTATATTCCTTCTCTTTTCTTTTAAACAGACCTGCCTTGCTCGTCTGTCAGGGACAAAGTAAACCTGGAGGAACTGATTAGACCCATCATAAGTTAAGTCATCCCAACTGAATGCTCCCCATAACTTCTCCTTTCAAAAATACATATACCCAGGGCCTGCTCTCATTTACACCAAGGTTTACCTCCAACCTACATCCAACAGGCCTGATTCTCCACTAACTCAGTGGTTTCAAACTTTTTTGAACTGCACTCACCCTTCCACTTGTCTCTGGTAGTTGACGCCCTTCCCTTCTCTGCACGCTCACACACACACCTTGCTCCCTCACTTCCTTCCCCCTCTTATTGCTTCCCCTCTTTCTATCCCATCTGATGACTCTCTCTGTCCCTCCACCCCCGCCACATTATTTTGGAGATTCTCCCTAGCTCAGTGAGGTGTTTGCCAGCTGGGTCCTTCTCATGTTCCCCAGAATACCTTCTGTGCCCCCCAGTTTCAGAACTACTGCACTAACTAGTAATTCACACTCATGTAAAATGAATGCAAAGTAGATGTAAAACCCAATAAGGGGTTGAGTGCGGAGTTTAGATTTGCTAGTACGATTTGCATTCACTTTGCATCAGTGGAGAAGGTTACATAAGGTCCAAGGCAGCAGAGAGTTAGTTTGCATTCACTGGATTTACTCATGATTTACAACTGGTGTAAGTGAGAGGTCCAATACCTTTAATGGAGCTACCTTCTAAGAGAGAGATGGGCCCTAGCCTTTGCTATCCTTCATCATAATCTAAGGCCATGTTCCAACAAACAGTTAATTCAATGTGGCTGGACCTTACTTCTCTTTTACTCCTGAAGTGCTCACACAAACAGAGCACTAAACAGAAGTTGTTCAGGAGTAGAAGAGATGTATGTATTCCTGAAAAATCAGGAGTAAGTACTTCCGTTCGGTTTGCATTTTGAAGTAACAGAACACTTTTCAGTGTGATGTTAGTGACCTGGTTCAGTGAACAGACACTATTGGGAGAAACTGATCAATGTGTACTACTTTGGTCTACACTGTTCAACTGAAGGCTACCAAAGGGAAGTATTTTAAATTACTTTAATTCAATTAAAGTAGTGTCTGTTGCTTACATTGTTCATCTTGACACTACTGGAATAGTTGTTTTGATTTAACTAAATCAGATTAGATATGTCTGTCTACACCATTCATCTGTACACTACTGAAGTAGAGCAGTTGCTTTGCTTTGCTTTAAATAAATTAAAGTAGTTACTTTGGTTTATCTCTGTTCATTGGAACATGGCTTAGTTCTGCATTGTACCTATAGCCATCCTCACCACCTACCTCCGTCCTCTTCCGCTCTCAAGCTTTTGAACGAGAGTATACGAGGGCCCCTAGTACTGTTGTTTGATATGATGTAACCATAACACTACCAATGGGTGAACATAAGCAAATAAAAAGTGCCATATTAGGTCAGACCAATGGTCCATCGAGCCCAGCATCCTGCCTCCGACAGCGGCCAACCTTGGTCACTTGGGAGAAGTCCCCAACAGGACATAATTGGGTAATCCATTCTCTGTTGTTCGCTCCCAGCCCCCAACAGTCAGAGGATACACCCCACCCCAAAACCTACTCGTCTAGTAATAGCTGTTAATGGACCTACCCTCCAAGAACTTATCCAATCCTTTTTTAAACCTATACTACAATGAATTCCACACAAGTTAATTGTGTGTTGAATGAAAAATTACTTTCTTTTATTTGTTTTAAATCTGCTGCAGTTTCATGGATTGTCCCCTAGTTCTAGTACTATTTGAGAGGGTAGGTAACCACCATTCCCTAGTAATGTGTTGCACACCACTCATGACTTTAGAAACTTCTATCCTATCCCCTCGCAATCATCTCCAAGCTGAAGAGCCCTAACCTATCAAACCCCTCCTCATGGCTCCAGACATGGTCTACATCCGTAGCAAGGACATGGAAAGCAACACATGTTCACAGGTGCAGCGGACATGTGGCAGCACACACGGCTTTGCCAGCAGCAGCCCCAACAGGGAAGGGACTGGAGCTGCTGTGGCAGAGCAGGAAACTGAACCCCGGTTTCCCAAATCCCAGGCCAATACCCTAACCTCTGGACCAGTCTTTCTAACCAGAAAGGATGGTTGCCAGTTCCAGGTTTGGTCAATAAGAGGCATATAGAGTAGTGAGCTCTGTTCTTTGGAGCTAGGGCACCTGTTCTGAGGAGTTCTATGCAGATGTGGGGCATCTGTTTTACAGAGCTCGACAGAGTTATGGGGTCTCTGTTCTTTGAAGTTCTATAGAGCATTGGGATGACTGTTCTGTGTAGTTCAATGCAGCTGGGGCGGGGGGGAGTCTGTTTGATAGAAATCCATGGACCTGTGGAGTGTCTGTCCTCTGAAACTCTATGGCAAGGAGGGATGGGGAGCCTGTGGCTTTTGGGTCAAATCCAGCCGGTGGCTGTTTTTTATCTGGCCCGTTCCATTTCCTGGTTCTGTCCTATGAATTCAGTCACTGTATTCAAACACTAAAAGAATGAGCTCAGGGGAGGACAGCAGAAATAAAAGGAAAGCACTCGAGGAAAGGGGATGGATCCAAGGCATAGAAATCCATGATCTATACCAGGGGCAGGGCTGGGAACCTAAGCCCAGGGCCAAATGCACCTTGTGGCTAGTTTTTATTTGGCTCCTTTCTAATTCCTGAATTTGTCCCCTGGATCCAGTTCCTACTTCCAAGTGCTGAAAGCGATCTCAGATTAAAGGAGCAAAAATGATGGCATGGTATATGCTCAAGGATAGGGGACAGATCCATGGCACAGATCCATGATATAGGGACACCCCCCCTTCTTCCTGAGTGCATCCCTCAAGCACCCTTGCCCCAACTTCTGTGTGACCCATAGAGCTTGTGCTAATTTCCAAAGTGGCCCCTAGGAGGGAAAAGGTTCCCTGCCCCTGATCTAGCCCCTCCCTCCCCTTCATTCCCCTTTCCTGAGCACACCCTTTAAACACTCCTTCCCAGCCTGCCAATCTTGTACTAGTTTTCAAAGTGGCTCACGGAAGGAAAATGTTCCCCACCTCTGCTCTGTGGAGTATTGAAACGTCTGTTCTGTGGAGATCTATGGGGCTGTAAAGGGATGCCCCTCAAAACATGGGATATCTGGCACAATCCTACAAAAGCAAGACTTTCCCTTGTAGTTGGGTTAATGGTAAGAATGCTGCCCACCAGACTCTAGCCGCCTTTTTATCTGATAAGTATGTAATGGTTCAGGGATCAGTCACCGCTGGAGCAGGCCGCCTCAAATCATATTGCGTGACTCTGGGAATACCGTTCTGACTTTACCAGTATCTGGTGCCAGGAATGAGCATTAACTAGAGTCGCCCCACCAGTTCTGTCAGTGAGCTGCCTCCAAGCTGTGGCTCGCTTTGTACAGCTAACGACATGCAGGAGTCTGACTCACCAGCACACAATATTCCTCAGCGAACAGATCTCCCCCCCACGTTGCACTTCCATTGCCTGACAAAGCTTCACTTTGTACGAAGCTGCTTTCTCCACATATGATGCTAAATCAGCAGTAGACAGCAAAGCATCAAGCTTCACAACGGGGCTAAAATCTTGGGCAGAGATGCTGTAGAACCCTAGAAAGAGACAGGAGGGGAAAGGGTTAATGTGCCTTCACCTAACCCCACCACCACCCCCGCCTTGATACTGCTTGATTTAACAAGTTTATATTAAGCCTAAGGTTAAAGTAAAATTGAGGTCAGGAGCTCTTTGTTCTGGGTCAGTTGGTTTTTGTCTCAGCTAATCAGCAGGACACACCTTTGCCTTCTTTTTTTTTTAAAAAAAGAAAATCTTCCCTTGTTAGCTCTGCAGCTAAGGCATTGCAGCTTAGGTCACCAAGTTACAAGGTAAATACACACCAAACCACGATGCCAAATGTGACTTGAGCACACTATGTGCAGGTCACATCAAGATTAAAGATGAACTGACTGGAGGAATAGGATTCTTATAGCATAATGCCGGCAGCATAGTTGGAAGAGAAATTATTATTTTTTTAAAACCCTCCGCACAGGTTGAGCATGAAGCTATTGACACATTCCAACAAATAGTTAATTCAATCTAGTTGGGCCTTACTTCTGATTGAAGTGTTCACACAAAGAGAGTACTAAACCAAAATGATTCAGAAGGAAGAGAGTACTACACATACTCCCCTCTGAATCAGTGGTAGTATGGACGCTTAGGAGTAAGAAGGTAGTGTCGTGATCACAGTTCAGTGATCATTCTGTATGTTTTTACATGAGCACTCTGGAGTAGGGGGGTGGGGGCATGGTCAGAGTGTGGGATGGGTGCAGGGCAGACGTGCGTGGGGAGTGCTTCAAAAAAGCAGCTCCCAGCATGGCCACCCAGCCCACACACTGGCCACCCTGTCCCTGCATGGGGCACTCCGGATTTGTCAGGAGTACCCCATGCGGGGACTGGATGACCAGTGCGTGGGTCATGGGAGTGCACCTCCCCACATGCAAACTTCAAAGTAGTTGCTTTGATTTACACTGTTCATGTGAAGTTACTGTGATTTAACAAACAATGCAGAGGTGGGCAGTCTCTGGATCATGGGCCAAATCTGGACCATGGCTGTTTTTAATTTGACCCCTTTCCAGTTCCTAGATCTCACCAGTGAGCTCGGGGGAAGGGAATGGAGATGATGAGAGTATGCACTCTAGGATAGGAGATAGATTCATGGGATAGATCCATGAACTGGACCCTCCCCTTCCTTCCCCCATCCTGAGCATACCTTTTATGCACCCCCTTTCCCAGCCTATTAGGATAGTCTGTCTACCTATCTAGTCTGTGGAGCTTGTACTATTTTTTTTCAAAATGGTTTGAGGCAGGGGAAAGTTTTCCCCACCTCTGCTCTCTAGGGTTGCGCTGTTATCTTTTGAAATCCATTTTTTGTTTTTGAACAGGAACAGTAGGAGGAATAAATTTGCCTATAATTTCATTGCTCTAGTAGTTCTGTGCCTGATGCCTGCAGCACATGTTTTACCTTCTTTTCAGCTTAGAAAAAGCGACAATTGACAGGGATATTACAGAGGGAAACAAAATCACGAGTGGTGTGGAGGTTGGGAACAGAACCTTTATTTACCAATTCTCATACTATGAGAACCTGGAGACACCTCCTGAATGTGAGTAGCAGCAGGTTTAAAAAAGGAAGTATTTTGTCACATGACACACAGTTAACCTGTGGAACTCACTGCCATGTGACATTACAAAGACCAATAGTAATCTGGGTTCAGCGGGTGCCATTTTGGAAAGGCAGTCGCGCATTCTTTGCCAACCGCAAATTAAATACCTAGGTATACTATTTAATTTGCAGTCGGCAAAGAATGCGCGACCGCCTTTCATGCGCTTGATCCCCGCTGGGCGTCTCGTCTAATCCCGCGTTGCGGGATTTTGAAATATCGCACAAGCGGATCGCACAATGGTCTAAAAGGAGGCCTAAGTTACTAAGTTAGTTCCCTGTAACTAAGTGAAGCACATGCACCTGCAACTTCTCAACCTCATAAATGTATAATGTATCCTTGCTTCTCCTAATGTTCACCTCTCCTTTGTTTCCCCCTCCCTTGTCTCTCTTAGACTGTAAGCCCCCTGGGGTAGGGACCTGTCTATAACCACTGATTCTACAGTGTTAGGTACACTGCTTGTGCTATAATAAAATAATAATAATAAATAAAATAATTAATAATAACTAATAATAAAAGTATATATCTGTGATTGCAATCACTAAGGAAGGGGCTGTTAGGAAAATAGGTTGTTAGGGAGAAGAGTCATTAGTATTTAAATACAGTGGGCATTACCAATCGTAACACCAGCCACTTGTTTGGGTGTTAAACATACATTCACCACACGCTTGGTCGCATCAGACAGTACATTTTTATTTATTTATTTATTTGTATCAATTTATACCCCGCCCCTCCTGTAAAAACAGCTCAAGGCAGCTAACAATTTTAAAAGAGTAAAAAATACAATAATATAAATATAAAACAATCATAATAATATAAACAATTTAAAACAGGATTAGGATAACTAAAAATAAATAAATAAATAAATAAGGGTAGGGTAGAGCTAAAAACTCTAACCCACCCTCCCCCCTTCCCCAAAGGCCTAGGCAAACAGCCAGGTTTTACAAGCCCACCGGAATGTCAAAAGGCTCGGGGCCAGGTGAGCTTCCTCCGGGAGGGAGTTCCAAAGGCGCGGCCCAACCACCGAGAATGCCCTCTCCATTGTGGCCCCCCCCCCCGCTTAACACGGGGGACCTCCAAGAAGGCACCCCCCGGCAGACCGAAGGATTCGCTCTGGGGCACGGAGGGCGAGGCGGTCCCTGAGGTACAAGGGGCCCAGACCATGAAGGGCCTTATAGATCATTACCAATGCACATAGCCACTGTTACAAGTACATGAGCTTGCTGCCCCACTCCCAGTCTGTGGCCATCCAAGATACCGTAAGGATCCTTTTGCAGGGGGACAGCTTCTGGCCAACAGCAGGTGGGAGAGAATTATGGGGACTATTGGGTAGCCACAAAAACACACAGCAGCATGAACATCTGTAAAACCAGCTGCACGTGCTCCAGATGACGGCAGCGATTTCAAGGCACAATGGATTGTTGTCACAGATTTAGCATTAAGTCTGGGCTGGTAACACCCAATGAAGAGAAAACCACAAGTAAAATGTAAGAGATTAGGGATGACAATTTTGATTAAATTATGGATTTGGATCCATTACTAGGGATGGGCGAACAGATCACTGTTCGGGTTCGGCCGTTCAGTTCGGCTGCGTTTGTTTTGTTCGTTTGTTTTGTTCGTTCGGTTCAGATGCGTTCGGTTCGTTCATTCGTTCGCCAAGTTCGGGTTCGGCGGTTCGGTTCGGTCGTCCGAACAGGCCATTCGGTTAGGCCGTTTGGCTGTTCGATTTGGCCATTTGGGAAATGTTGTTATGGGTGTTTTTTGGTTTTTTTATATGGTTTTTTGTTCTTTTATTGGGTTTTATATGGTTTTCTTTTCTTTTTTTTTTGTTTTTTTTTTGTTTTTATATGGGGTTTTTTAATTTATTTTTTATCTAATATTATATCTATCTATCTACACTAAATCTAACTGCTATTAACTATTCTAAATGCTATGAACTAAATGGATTATCTAATAAGTACACAGGCCTACTCCTACAAACACTAAAACTAAAT
>QEPC01009251.1:457558-470487 GCA_003113815.1 Sphenodon punctatus
TACAAAACTGAAATGAAACTTAAAGCAATCTAAAAATCCTACTCAACGCCTGCTGTTCAGGAACAGTGACTAGCTCAGAAGGTGTTGGGAAGGGGGGGGGGCAGATAATTAGTTTTGTTTCTTGCAAGCCTCTTTCCACCCCTGGTGCCTGGAAGTCTGCTCCTCAGTGACTACACCTCCCTGTCATGTTTGACCTTCCAGTGAACCTTTTTTTGCCACCCGAACTCATCCGAACGCGATCCGAACTTACCGAACTGTTTGGCCATTTCGTCATTCGGATTGTTCGGTTTGTTCGTGTTCGTGTTCGTGTTCGGTCATCCGAACAGTTCGAGTTCGGGCTGAACTCCGAACTTCTGAACCGTGTTCGTCCATCCCTATCCGTTACGGGTTTGGATCTGTAATTTGTGGATCCATTACGGTTCGGTTTTAGATCCTATTTAAGTCAATGGGAATATTTATCATTTTAAAATCATTTTTAAGGCCGCCACCCTTAACCAAAAGGGCGGTGGTCAAAATGACATTGCCACCATGTTGGTTAAGGGCAGCAGCCATTTTGAGCATGTGCCACTAGTTGTTTGTTTTTTTTAAAAAAATCATTATTTTACAGGTTTTGATGGATTTAAATATGGAACCAAAATACAAATCCATAATTTAAATCCATAAAATCAAAGAAACCAAATAAAACACTAATGAAACCAGAATTCCCTCTAGTGTCCTACCCCTACTGAACACTATTCTCCAGCTAGAAACAACCACTGTGCCTCTCCACAGCTGAATATAAAACAGGAGTTCTTGTGATTTAACCTATACGATGTCCAGAACGTCATTAATGAAAGCCAAATAAACAATCCAGGGTTTTCCTGGCTTTCCTTTCCAACTCCGAAATAGCCATATTGGCCTTTTCCTGGTCTTTCACATTTAGGATTGTACACTCCTACTGGAAACATTTCACGGGGCTCTTCCCCTCCCCTTCCTATTTTTATTACTGAATTTAATTGCTGGGACTGAACCCTACAAGTTCCCCTCCTCTGTGTTGTCTTTGAAATGGGTCTGGGGGAAAAAGTTGTCTCTTGTTAAACTCTGCCCCCTCCCACAGAGGGCTGGCCTTAGAATTTGCAGAGTTCAAAGCAAAGCTTAAAATGCAGAGCCTTCAGTGGCCCCACTCCATGATCCAGCTTAGCCTCCATGGGGCCCTAGAGGTGTGTTTGGGGCTTCACTGAGAGGGAGTGGGGCCCCCACATCCTGCCCTGGTGAAAACAGGGGTCACCACAAGGCCCCCGAAGAAGAGAAAAGAGCAGGGCCCAGGGCAGTTGCCCTGCGTTACCCTGTGATAAGAACTGCCCTGCCTCCCAGCCTCACAAAAATACCATTGCAAACTAAATTAATTCTTGGACCTAAGCAGTCTCTCTTCTCTGTAGATAGACAGACCATGGCCCGTGCTGCAGCTCCTCCATTGGTATACAAAAATGGTAGCATGGAGCGTTTCAAGTTTGGATTCTGAAAAAGGAGGGGGAAAGCAGCTGTTAACTGCAGCGCTGACGTGCAATTCCCTGCCACACTGAGCAAATAAACGTGGGCAGAGTATCCCCTCCCTAAGCTGGTTTTTTTAGTTCCCATTTCCTGCTGTTTAGAGTTTTCTCACCTGTATCTGATCTTAAATGCTGAGCAATGGACTGCACCTAAGAAAAGCCGGAGACCATGTTGGCTGCAATTCTCAAACCACTGCCTGCAGGCTTTCATGGGCCACCCCCAGAGGCAGTGGTTTGAGGAGTGTGTCCTCCCCTCCAAATAAAAAGGTCTTACGTCCCCTCTGGGAAATGCCCAGGTCCAGGATACAACAAATGCCCAAGGAAAGGGAGGCCATGATGAGACAGCCATCAAGAACGCCTCTCCGTGCACCCCCACCATATGAACCGGATGCGCTGATGGAACTCTCAAGAGGAAGCTCCTGGCTGAAACCAGGGATCTCAATGGAACAGAGGGGAGTAAGCAACAACCCCCTTCCAGATATGTGGGGCTCAGACCCTCCAGGTCATGGGCAGCAAGAGCTGCAAGAGGCCATTCTGCAGAGCCATATACCCTGTTTTGGGTGCAGAGAGAAATGAGGAGACGACTCCCAGTGCTCCAAACCCACTGATCATAGCCGGGAGCCTCCCCATACCAGGCTGCAGCATAAGGGTTAACCCAGCATTTTTGTGTCTTGTATGCTTGGCAGACGATCCCCATGCAAAGCAAACTGCTTTGTCCTAGCCCAGACTATTGTTTTACTGAGCACAAATTGCTTCTTTGGGTTGGGCTAACCATACATGGAGATAATTTGATTACTAACCCTGGGTGGAAAAAAACATTTCTATGCCTAAGTGTAGGCGTGGGCAGAGTGTGAATGCTGGGGGCACAGGAAGCTCCTTACCCAATCTCCTTTTGGTTTTAGGGTGGTTCTTTCTTGGTCAAGCACTGGAGTGTCCTGTTAGTTTGGAGCCAGATTCTTGGGTCCAGTTGAGTTTGGTCCAGAACCCAGGGAATAGGAGGGGTCAAAGGGACTGAAAAGCATCGTTGTTTTTCCACAGTCCCTGGGTTGGATAGAAGTGGATGATGCCTGGGTATATCAGAATAGCCCTAAGGGCTCTCTATGCATAATGCATCCCTTCCCATGACCCTAACAGCTTTCAGGGACCCAGCAGATATAGCCTGTGCTGAGGGCCAGGACCTGCTGGTACTAAAGTCAGGTAACACACCAGATCCAGAGCCAGATAGCCATCACCAAACTAGAGTGATCAGGAACAAGGCGGAGCTGGAATGCAAGGCCCAAGAGAGGATCAGAAGCATATATATGATCTGGCAAGTCAGGTGGCCATCATGCTGCACAGACAGCTTCCTGTTTCCTATTGGTACCTTTTATTTTATTTAATTTATTTATACATACATTTGTACCCCACCCTTCTCCTGAAGACTCAGGGCAGCTCACAACATTAAAAAAATAAAATATAAAACACAATAATACATTAAAATCCCTTTAAACCCGATTCCCTATTTTTATCCCTTAAAACCCTATTCCGCCCACCTACCACCCACCCTTCGCCCCCACTTATCACCCACCAATCCTCCTCCCCAACCCCTTCTACCCAATTCCACTGAACCCTATTCCTTCCTGTCAAACGCCTGGTCAAATAAAAAGGCCTTACATCTCCTCCAGAAGACGAACGGGATCAGGCTTAGGTGGGCCTCCAAGGGGAGGGAGTTCCAGAATTGTGGGGCAGCAACCGAGAACGCCTCCCTTCATGTCCCCGATGTAGCAACTTCACGGACAGAGGGCACTTGCAGGAAGGTGCCCTCAGCCAACCTTCTAGGCCACAACGGGACATAGGGAAAGAGGTGGTCTTTCAGATATCTGGGCCCCAGGCTATTTAGGGCTTTATAGGTTAACACCAGCACCTTGAATTGTGCCCAGAAAGCTATTGGCAGCCAGTGCAGACTCCAGAGCACTGGTGTAATGTGCTCCCAGCGACTCATCCCCGACAGAAGGTGGGCCGCCACGTTATGCACCAACTACAGCTTCTGAATAGTCTTCAAGGGCAGCCCCACGTAGAGCACATTGCAGTAGTCCTGTACCAAAGCACAGGACAGCCAATGAGAAGTCCAGAAGGAACCTATGGGGCATGGCCAGATACGAGGCCTAGAGGAGCTTAGGCCTCTGAGAAGGTAGGACCAGGTGTCAGGATCTGAAGTGAAGGTAACAGGTTCCAACCCTGCATGGCCCCATGGTTGAGCCTAGCTCCATTGTTATATCTTCACAAGAAGCCTTTTCAATAAGAAAACTTCCTAAGTGTAAGAACAGTTGGGCAATGGAATGGGTTGCTTAGTGAGGTTGCTGAATCTCCTTGGGATGTTTTCAAAAAAGCTGCATGACAAGCATCTATCAGAGATGCTGTAGCTGTAGGACAGGGGCAGGATTAGAGGACCCTTGAGATTCCTTTCAGTCCTACAGTTCTCTGAAGCATCCAACCAAGGATGGGGTAAAAGGCATAGCAAGGTTGGAAGGGGCCCTGTTTAGAAGATGGAATGCCCCCCCAATTATCAGACACAGCTGCATGAGGGAGTGTGGATTCCTCAGACTTGCGGGCTGCAGTGCAGCTGCACTACATCTCCCTATTATAGCTAGGGAGCCATGTTCACTGCGTTTTCCCCATTGAAAGTAATGGGGGAAATGCAGTGTACATGGTTCCTTGATTATAGCTATGCACTTGGGTGAGATCTTGCAGAATAGCAGCAGTGACAGGGTCCAGAACAGATGCTGGGACTGAGCTCTAGCAAATCCTGGCACAAATTAAGGCTTGAGTGTGGGGATCTTTTGCAAGCTCCAGATCTGATCCAACCCTGGGATTTGAACTCCTCAAATTTGTGGGAGAAGGTTTTTGCTAGGGCTGAAACGAGAATAAAAATTTAAATGATTCTCACAAGAATCTCGTGAGAATTGAGAACCATTACTGAGAACTCGACAAGGTCTCATTAATGGTAGGAAATCTTGCAAAATTCTAAAAAAAAAAAAAAAATGCTTTGTGCATACACAAATGGCCACCACAGTCATTCTGTGCATGTGAAGCCCTTTTCCAAGATGGTGTGTGCCGTGTCGGCACCATTTTGGAAAAGGGCAGCTGGTCTGCACATGCTCAGAACCGACTGCCCTTTTCAAAATTATTGTAACCTCCTCCTCGCTGGCCTTCCCCGCGCTCACCTTTCTTCCCTCATCAAAACTCTGCTGCCAGGATCATCCACCTAGCCCGTTGCTTTGACCATGTGCAGCCTCTCCTCTCCTCTCTCCACTGGCTCCCTCTTCCTGAGCGTATCCTGCCCAAGCTCCTTGTCTGTGTCTGCACTTACAAAGCCCTTCACAACCTCGCTCCCCCCTACCTCTCTGCCCTGATCTCCCTCTGAACTTGTTCGAGCACTCTGCTCCTCTTCCATCCCCTTCCTCGCCCTCCCACGCCTCCCCTGCTCCCCCAACTGCCTTCGTCCCTTCTCCCTCGCTGCCCCGCATGCCTGGAACTCCCTCCCTGCCCTCGTCCGCCTTGGCCCCACCCTCCACATCTTCAAGTCCCTCCTCAAAACCCACCTCTTCCGCTCTGCCCTTTCTAACTCCTGCTAATCATCCCCACCCAGGATTAACCCCCACCTGTTATCTGCAAACTCCCAATGTACTGTAACCAAGCCAAGAACGTGTACCTGAGTTCTCGTATCCTCATGAATGTCGCTTCCTTTGTCTCTCCCTCTGTTCCCCCTTCCCTTCCCTGCCTCCCCTCCCCCTGTCTTTAGATTGTAAGCTCTCAGGCAGGGACCGTGTCTATCTTATTCTCTGTAAAGCGCCAGGTACATCGCTGGCGCTATATAAAAGCTTATAATAATAATAATAATAATAAATAATAATAAAATGGTGTGATCTTGGAAAAGGCCTGCACATGTGCAGAACGGTTGTGGTGGCCGTTTGTGCATGCATGGAGCATTTGTTTCCCTAGAACCACGCAAGAACAGGTCAGGAATCAGTCAATTCTCAACTTGTTCTCATTCTCAGAAATTCTCACCGAGATTTGCAAGATTACCGAGAACGTGTTGCCCTAGTTTTTGCAAAACAGCTGCAGATCAGGTGAGAATCTTCTGTTCCTTTAGCACTGAATCCTTTTCAACAGCAAACATGAACCATGGAGGGCACATTTGCCTTTAATATTAAGTGGCTGATGGATGTCTCTGTTCAGCAAGTTCCAAGCCACAAGCTTTCCTCTATTTCCTGTGGCATCTGAATGTGGGAGTCAGGGTGTGGACGAGTCACCTGCTTCAGAATAAAATGTCGGGGATTGCTCATTCAAATCACAGCAGGCAGTGAGGATGTGGGCAAGGAGAGAGCACACAACAGCCAATGAGACGCCAGACCCAAACAAAGAAACTCCTCATTGCAAGCTTGTAAAAGGTAACGCGTATGCAAATAGGACAAGGACAGGAGAGCATTGCCTCATCCTACCAGCAATAATGGTAGTATTTGTATGGGGAGGGAGGGTTAATGGTGCCATTAGGAACTCTGGTCTGGTTCCCAAGATCTAGTCTGCCATCAGTGCATGGGGATCATTGCCAGTAACAGAAATAGGAATTATGCATGCTGGCAATTCCAGTTCAGTCAAACTTTATTGGCAGGACAAACTACCCATATTTTATGTGTAAGAAAGAGCAGACCTCCTCAGGCCTCTCTTAAAGACAGGTACACAGTGCTGGATCCAGGGAAGTTGGGAGACCAAAATGGTGGTGTGGGTGCCCCCAACATGTTTGACGGAAACACATTGTTTGACGGAAACACAGTGACTCATGTATTAGAAAAGAAAAATGTTACCATCGTTAACTTTTGATGTTTAGTTAAACATAACTAACATCTCCTTCCGGGGCCATGACTCCCTGCCTTGCAGGCCTGTATGTTATGCCTAAGGCTGTGCATTGGAGTTTCGATAACACAAACACACACAAAAGATCTCTTCGGGTTCCATATTTGAAACAGAAATAGCGAACCCAAAATATCCTGGAAGATGTGGTATTCATGTTCTCAAACTGCCCCCCCCCCCCCAAACTGCAGCACATATTCAGCTCAGAGCCAGGCTGCTTTCTGGGGAACAGCTGGGGGGGTGGGCTTTGTACACCATGTGGAGCACCCACACACATCCAGTGAGTGAGGCGGGGATGGGGAGGAATCAAACTGACGAGGGATGGGTGTGCGCCCCTACCCATGCATGGTTTGGCCTGCCCCCGCATGGAGCACTGTGGATTTTCTCCCAAATCCCCTTCGCCGCCAAAATGGCGGCGACGGGTAAATTGTCGCGTCCCCGCCTAGCGAGAGACGCAGAGGCGTGGCTTGGCTTCGAGGCTCGTTAGAGAGCCTCGAGGCCTGAATGCAGGTTGCATGGCAACCGTTCCTGGAGCGAGGCTGCGCAACGCGCGCCTCGTTGGAATGTGAGGGGCACGCCCCTTTTAGGAGGGGCGGAACCCTCTGGAGCCGCGTGGCGCGGCATTCCTCGTGCTGACGGCGACGAGTCAGCCCCACCCACCTCCCTCTAACACTGTGGTTACGAACGGTTGCCTTTAGTGGGACCGAGGAGGAATTTTAACGGGTAGCCTTCAATTAAGAGGACCGAAATTTTTGCCTCCTCCACAGTGCAGAATAGGTTCAAATAGGTGAATTATCATTCGGCGAATTGGCAAGGTTAAATAGTTAATTATAATGTAACCTTAATTCGGCTTAATCAAAAGAATTCGGATTCAAAGGATTGAATTGGAACGAAAGAATTTTGGTATGATTCGAAATAATTGGATGAGTCATCAAAGTCGCACTTGGCGGGGGTCCAATATGCCAATAAAAGTTTAATAGGTAGGTTCTTAAGATACTAAGAGTCATCTCACTAAGAGATGGGGAGATGGTACATGGTGTAATGATGGGCACAGCATGCACTGTGATCACGCTCCCTGGGAGTGGTGTTTTAACCAGAGTCTGCAGGGACATGCGCTGTCTTCGGATCTGGTGGACGCTTCACTTCTTACTCAAAACCCACAGTGGGTTAGTCCCCCCCTTTCGGCCTTGCCCTGTCGAAAGAGGGGAGGAGAATTGTTTGAGGATACTGTCAACGGAAGGCACGTCCGGACAGTACACAAGTTAATAAGTTATCAAAGTTAAATGGCATATTGGACCCGATTGCAAGGCGCAATACCCCACCTGCCTACTACTGATTTAAATAAAGAGTGCGGCCAGTTTAACACCACGTAAGTCTCTGTGTCTAATTTGGTGCGTCGACAATGCTCTGTGCATGCTGCATGGGCATGAGTGGACGGTGTGTGGGTCTTGGGAGCGTGTGCCCACCCATGCTGCCTTCAGACAGGTGCTATGTTGGGTGGAGGATGGGTAGACCTCCATGGGCGCATCTCGTCTAAAAACGGCCTCTGACAGCTTAACCAATTGCTTGGGGCAATGGCGCAGTTAGGTAATTTTAGATACTGGACATAATGCTCTTGTGGGGACCCTATGTGCGCGCGCTCCTCTACACCTATAGGGGACGGAGCCTAGCCTGGCAGGGCAGGGGCGGAGTGTGAACAACATTCATTGTGTGAATGAGCCCAGAGAGAGTGTTTTAATTGGTCCCAGACATTGTTTACATTAGTCATGTAACTCCCTTTCTGTGCAGAACTTCTTCCGCCTTCCTCATTAAATTGGGTTAAGCAGTAATGTAAAACGAGAAGAACGGAATACAGAAAGGAACATAGGTAGAATTAGAAGATATACTGAAAGGCAACCTCTCCTAGGTTTACATTTATTTACATTTATTTTAAAAACGTATTACCCCGTCCCTCCTGCTACAGACAGCTCGAGGTGGCTTACAACAATAAAAAACAATTAAAACAATTAAAACTCTTTCAATTCTCATAGACTCATTCCAATAATCACCTCTGTCTCACAGCGCCCCTAGAAGGCAGGGCTCTTATGTGCCTAGCACTGATAGGGAAACAAAGCACAGAGGGACTAAGATTTTCAAACGCTCAATCATTCACTCACCTCACCTTCCTCGTTGGGTGCGCTGCTTTTGCGATGCTTTCCACCCCTTTCCAAATCCCTGTTCTTCCTCAACTGAACTGGAGTCTGACTCCAGCCCAGGCCTGGCAGTGAGGCAGGGCACTGTCTCCGAGTCCTGGTCTGGCTGGCTCTCTCTGACAGGCAGGCAGCTGGCTCCCTCTCTTCAACCCAGGACCCCTTCAGGCTCTGCGCTGCGGGATGGGCTAACTCAACTGTTACTCTCTGGCTGCGGCCAGGGCCAGGGCCTGGGCCCTCCGAGATGGAGAGGAGCGTGCGCGGCTTGACTGCACAGTGCCAGGCCCACGCCACGCTCAGCTCCTCCTGGGCTTGCTGCCTCGTGTGTGCGCTGTGCTCAAAATGTCAGCGTAGGTGCACAGCTTAATGGCTTTCCCAATTCCCGCGCTGTGCAGCTGCCAAAGGCGGACGCCAGCCAGGGGGTGTGGCCAACCCCATGGCCAACCAAGTCTGCTTCCGGTGTCAGGTGACAGGTCTCTGAAGCAGCACAGCAGCCGGCGGCAGGTCCCCCCCAAAAAAGGAGGGGGGGGGGAAGCCTCTTACCAGCTTAGCTACCTCTACACTGAAGCCACTCAGGGGCCCCTGCCAGGCTTGGGGGCCCAGGACCTACACCCCCAGGTCTGGCCCTGACAGCGCCACTGGCTTGGGGAGCCCTCCCACTTGCAGTGGCTGCCACTCTCTCCGGACTGCAGTCTCCAGCACTTCAGCCAGCCCGGCCTCTAACCCAGTGGAGACCAGTAAAGCCAGGGAGAAATGGTGAATCCCAAAATCAGAAACCACCAGCAACAAGCGACACCCCTGAGCCAGCCACATGTCTCATTCCCCCTCTGCAAGCCAGCAACCTCACCTTAAGTTAGTCCGTTGCCCCATTCCCCTTTCCACAAACCAGCAGCATCTTCCCTAAGCCAGCAACAACCTCTAAGCCAAATCTATGCCCTGTTTCTATCTCTCCAAGCTAACAACCTTCCCACCAAGCCAGATGTATTCTCCATCCTCCCCCACAAACCAATCTTCTGTTTTTAGAATTGGTAGCAGACTTAGCAGCAGTTTTAACCACATTTTTCTTTCCTTATAGGCCTGGCAAGTGCACTAAAATTAAATAACCCATTCTCAGGCCCCTTTGTTCATTGTGTTTTCCACATTGGTGGCAATGGGGAAAATGCCGCGAAAGTGGACAATACAAATAAATACAAATATTAGAACACAGGTACAAATACACATACAAATACTTAGCCCTAGTATACAGGCCTAGTAGTTATGCCTATATTGTTGTTTCTAGTTTACTTATGGGCACTATGTGTTGGGTGCCCATCATAGGCTGCGACTTTCTCTATTTGAGGTTATGTGGGCCAGTAATTTACATCAGTGCCTCTCCCACTTATGGTGTCCTTTCGGATTTATTCATGGAGCCCAGGTATTGAGGGTCTCTGAGCCCCCTCCCACCCACCTCGTATCTCCACTTGTCTGGATCTGGCCCTGCAGGTATGACATCTCCTTCCCTCCACACAAGGGGGTTCAATTGCTACTGTGCTTGGGGTTCCTTTGTTTTTGCCTGGCTACTAAACCCCAGAGCCAAATCCAGGGAAATTGAGGCCCTGTGTATAATGGTGGTGTGGCTCTCCCCCCGCCCCCAACAGACCATGTGCGGCTGCACAATTTGTACATACCCTGCTTAACTTAATCCAGGCTGGCTGGCCTCCTGCACCTGCAGCCACATAGCCATTGTTCACAACCATATTATCTGTCTTTGTGACTCACAATATACCCCAGTGAACCCAGTCACCGCAAGAATTCCCAGCTTGAATGAACATCCCCAGCCAGCTGGGGGCAGCCAATGATTCCCCTAAGCAGATGGAGGTAGCTCAGGGACTCCAGGTAAGCACATGCCAGGTCAGGCAGGCTAGACGCACGTTGTTTCAATAGCAAACAGCAGCCTTTGTTTCTGAGTCTCCTGGTCGAATGCAGCAGCTCAATTATTCGCCCTAACATTACGTGAGCAAACAGAAAAAGCAAGCAGGAGGGGGAATGCAGCCTGCCTTTTGCAGGTATACTGGAAACAATAACGGCTCGATCCCCTGTTTGATTATTCTGCCAGCTGCAATTACCGTACAAATACAATTGTTTCTCTAGATGAATTCACAGGAGCTCACCAAATAAATAGAAAGAAGGGATGGTCCTCCCATGGATTTTTAGCTTTTATTCCCCCTCAAACACAAAGAGGATTGATTGGAAGTATTTATTTGGCCCAGGGAAATCATTTTTAGCATGTTTTAAAATGAACATGTTCATTAAATGAAAATAATTTTTCTTAACACTGCCAAACGTGATTTGGGGTGTGTATAGCAAGGACACCAACACACCCACCCAGATGCCCCGCCTCCTCCCTGTTACCCCCTCCTTGTCCCTAGGCCAGGGTTTAATTTGTATCGTTAAGCCAGCCCCAGCAGTAGAGCTGAAATGAATCCCCGTAAAAGCAGGCATACCTGCTGGAATGATGGTACCCATTAGACTCGGTAACATTAGATATAATTGGTACATGGTTACTAGTGCCCAATGGACTCTATATACCAACTTTGTGACTCTTCTCCTCCTCATACTGATTTAGCTGTTTTCCGTTGCTGAAATTGGCCATTAAAATGGAAAATTGGTAACGGTAATGAAACCGGTATTTTGAATAATCGGGTACCTGACTTGGTACTCGAGTACCAGTTCTTCTTACTTCTACTTCTTATCATTTCTATAGCGCTACTAGGCGTACACAGCAATTGGAAGGCACAGATTGTCTGAGACAGGTCCCTGCCCACTGGGCTTAGGATCTAAGATGGACACGGGTGAGGGGAACACAGAGAAAAACAGACACACATGTATTCCCATTTTATAGATGAGGAACTGAGGCTGTTGCAACTTGCCCAAGGCCACCCAGCAAGTTCATGGCTAGAATGGGATTTGAGCCCTGGTTTCCCAGGTCCAGCTCCAGCACCTTAGCCACTACAGCACACTGGCTCAAATGGGAACCCCACAGACTACCCAAAATTGAGGGTATTACCCTTGGGCAGCAAATGTGCTACTTGTTGCAGCTGTACCCAGTCCCTCTTTCCATGACAGGGCACAGCACCTCTCCAGATCCTGTCACTGCTGATGCTCTGCAGAACCTCAACCACAGCCGGATCCAGAAGCACCAATCTCTTCCCAGTCTCTCGCAGGGAGGGGGCTACTATTCAGGAGAGAGTGTACATCTGATCAGTGGTGGGCAGCAGCGCCAGCCTCTGCCCCTATCAAACCTAGTCTGGTCTGGAGCAGGGCAGGCAAAGAAGGAGTGGGAACAGGAGGTTGATGGAGTCCTGGGGTCTCAGAGAGCAGTTCCACTGCCCCACCCCCAAATATATCCCACTCCTCCCCATGTTTCTGGGATCAAAGGCTGGGACTTCTGGGGTAGGCTTAAATCCAGGCTGCAGCTCTTTTTTTACTAATTAACATATCCTCCAACAGTACCTTTTTGCCCGGTACAGTAATGGGTTTTATTATCTTGTACAGGCCTCCCAGCAATGTAAGCTAAAACTTTGTACCAAGTTCAGCAGACAAAGGGGATCATTAACACCCCATTAATCCAGCAGGAGAGAAAGCTGTGACTCATTGCTGAGGGGCAGGGGTAATGCACCTCTTTTCACTTTAACAAGTTTGAGATAAGCACTGCTATCAAAGAACAAAGAAAGGTAACATCCAGGCAAGAGGAAGCTATCTGCCTGGGAGCAAGATGAAAACTAAAAAAGGTAGGAAAGATGTATGTTTGTGAAAGATGATTCTTGAGCATGTGAAAAGGGACTGTCAGTGCTTCTACCTGTGGTCCTCTGAGTGACTTTAATACTAAAACTTCAGCGCCAAAGCCAACACACACATTTGAACTTTTAAAAGTGTCAGAACTGGGTCTTGAACCCCCAGCCCTGGAGGGTTTGGAGTGCTGCTTTAAGGGCTGGTGCCACTCTGGGTGGGGATAATAATCATCTTCGGATGCTTGGGTTCTTTTCCACCTGTCTACCCCCCCCTGTGTGACCACGCCTTTTCCCAGCTGTGCCTTGTCTCCCTGACTTTGGCTCCCGGCTTCCTGATTGGCCACAGGTTGATATATAGCCTGTGGTGACAGCCACAGGAAGCTGTGGGAGCAACTGCTCTTACCTCCTGTGTGATGTCTTGTGCATTCCCTTGCATTCTTTTTGTCAGTGAGTCAGTCTTCCTTTCCTATGGTGTTGGTTGTTTGGTTAGTCTTGTCCTTCCTGTTGTGTTCTCTGTGTTTCCCCCATTGCTCTGTGCTTCCCTGGAGCCC
>QEPC01009251.1:471237-512856 GCA_003113815.1 Sphenodon punctatus
ACCCAAGAGACTGGCTGAGAGGTTTTACCTTCTTGATAACCTTTCTTATCTGGGTTCCCTGGGCCCTTCCTCCTGCTGTTCTCCAGTCCTAGGTCACCTCCTCCCTATTTCCCTACTAGTGTAGGTTCCTTCTCCCCTCCTCCCCTGACAGATTGCTCCCACCATAAACCGGCTTTGTGTCGGGAACTTCTGACTAGTGAGTTGGGGCACCCCAGAGGTGCTTCCCCCACTCTACCAATGGAGCCGCCTGCTTCCTGGGAATGGGCTTCCTACCAGGTGGTGGAGTTATATGTGAACCAGGGACCAAGAGAATGTGACCCTTCTCCAATGATGTGGGAGGCCCATCGCAAGGTGCAGGCCTACTTGGCACAAGGGACGGGTGCTTCTGCAGCAGCAACTTTGGCTACATCCCTAAAGAGCAAGGGGAAAAACACTGCGAGGAGATCACGACCCGTCCCTGAAGCCACAAGATCCCTGGGCAGGGACTAAAGGACAGTGGTCAGCCTCCGAGGAGGATGAGGAGTGGGAAGAGTGGAGCGACGTGACTGTCGCATCATCGGATGGGGAAGAACTATATGAGACTGAGTCAGAGAACGTAGCCTTGAGGTCTGGGAGTAAAATTGGGGAGACGGAGACCATGCAGGAGAGGGTATTCACTTCCTCCAAGGTTTTCCCCAGCTCAGAGGCTCAGGTGTTACCTCCTTCTCATAAAGACATCCAACCACAGCCAAGAGCCCCTCCTGTGAAGGTCATAGGGACCACTCTGCAGGGCTCCGAGTGGAAGGTCAGTACCTCAAGATCTCCAGTCTTACACCTCGGTGGGTTGGCCACCGCTAGAGGGTCCCCATCCAGAATGGTTTCCACGGTCCGCATGGCAGTGTGTCACCCCCCGCAACGGGACCCGGCTATGGCTCCAAGGCATCTACCGGTATCCCAACATCTCCGACCGAGAAGCCCCGTTCCACCTTGGGATCCCAGGCGACTTGGCAACATCCACCACAATAATCAGGTCCCTTCATGGTCCTCGCCACTCCCAGAATGGAAGGTCTCCCTGCCAAACCGAAGATAACAGAATGGATACCAAGAGGGCCTTTAGGAACAACCTTTGTCCCCGTGATGAGTCCCGAACTAAATTGGCCCGGCCCCTGCTGGCGGCCCCCCAGAGCCCGGCCCGGCCCCTGACGTTAGATTTTTCTCACCACCCCCTTTTTGTCCTACCCGTCACTGTTTGTGTTCATTATTTTGGCCTATGGTGGGTAATCCTCCCACTTATTCAATAGGGTACCCTGTTTACCCAGCCCCTTCTGCCTTGCTGCCTTGGTCCCTTGTTTTCCCTCTTTTGTCACTGGCCCAAAATGCACTTTCCTGTGGCCAAATAGCCACATTTTTTTATTCAGGCCTTACTATTTCCCCTTCAGGTGCCAACCCGGACTGCCTAATCCTGCCTTATAGTGGCATGTCTGTTTGTTGGCTCCAACCTTTCTATATTCCTTGCTGTTCTACAACTTTTGATGCTTGGTGGGTCCTGGGGTCTTGGGAGGGGGGGAGCTTGGATACTGTCAGGGCTGGGTCTTGAACCCCCAGCCCCGGAGTATTTGGAGGGTTGCCTTAAGGGCTGGTGCCACTCTGGGCAGGGACAATGGCCAGGTTCGGATGCTTGGGTTCTTTTCCACCTCTCCGCCCCCTCCTGTGTGACCACGCCTTTTCCCAGCTGTGCCTTGTCTCCCTGACTTTGGCTCCCAGCTTCCTGATTGGCCAAAGGTGCTATATAGCCTGTGGTGCGGCCACAGGAAGCTGTGGGAGCAACTGCTCTTATCGCTTGTGTGAATCCCTGTGTGATGTCTTGTGCATCCCCTTTCCCTCCTTTTGTCAGTGAGTCTTCCTTTCCTATGGTGTTGGTCATTTGGATGTCTGGTTAGTCTTGTCCTCCCTGTTGTGTTCTCTGTGTCTCCCCCATTGCTCTGTTCCCTGGAGCTCTGTTCCCCCCTCTGGGGGGGGGGGCCCATCGCTCTGAGCTTCCCCGGAGCTCTGTTCCCCCCCATCGCTCTGTGCTTCCCCTGTTGCTCTGTGCCTCCCCATAGCTCTGCCCTGGTTGCCTTCCTCGTGGTCTTGCGTTTCCCATCACTGGTGTTCCTCTTAGTGTTGTTGGGTCTTGCTCTCCCTTAGCTGTGTCTTGCTGTGCCTCACCTCTCTATAGTGGGTGTTCCTCCTTTCCCTGCTTTTCCCCTCGTGCTGTCCTTAACTTGTTTCTCCCTATATTCTCTGTGGATCTTGGAAACGCTCCGTCCCCTCCCCCTTGGGACCCTTTTCTTTCTCCTTTCTGTAGCCTCAATGATGAGCCGTGCACTCTGAGGCCAGGTTCCCCGGCTGGTAAGACGAGAACTGTCTCGAAACACCCAAGAGACTGGCTGAGAGGTTTTTCCTTCTTGATAACCTTTCTTATCTGGGTTCCCTGGGCCCTTCCTCCTGCTGTTCTCCAGTCCTAGGTCACCTCCTCCCTATTTCCCTACTAGTGTAGGTTCCTTCTCCCCTCCTCCCCTGACAAAAAGACTGAGTTGTAACTCAAACTCATCAGTCCCACATAGAGCTACCAGACCTCCCCTTTAACAGGGGATGCTTATGAAAAATACATGTTGCAGGGCTGCACTGAAACTAATGTAGCCCTGCAACATGTATTTCTCATAAGCATCCAGAGACCTGGTAGCTCAAGTCCTGTACATCTCGGCCATGGGCTCCCCACCCATCGCCACTTGCTTGAGGGAAGCTTTGCTTCTGTGTGGCCCCTGCAATGTGCCTCTGATGGTCCAACTTGCTCTTCTTGTCTGCCCCCATTTTACTGCTGCATGCCATGTGTTTTTATGGAACCAACCACACCCTGCTGACCCTGTGCACCTTGCACTGGTTTTAGGTGTTGTGGCTGATTTTTCTCCCTTTTACCTTTTCAAATGCTGTTGGGTGGTTCCCCAGTTTTTAACTTACCATTTACAATGCATTTAGTTTTCACATGTTTTAGTCTTGCCATAGGTTTTACCTTTTTAGGCCCTTTTCCAATGGGTTGCAGTGGGTAGGGGGATGGGTATGCGCCAGTGGTGGGTGGAGGTGGGTGTGAGCCCACCTTCACCCATCTCCACGCACGGAGCAACCAGCATTGGAGCCCATTGCTCCGTATGTGGGTGGAGATGGGTGGAGCGTAGGAGCGTGCACGCACCCCCACCCACCGCGGGCACTGTTCCTATGGGTGCCCACCCATCGCCCTGCACCAGTGGGGGGTGCCCGACCTTATGAAAAGGGCCATACGCTTTTACTCCTCACTGTGTGTTTGGCACAATATGGCCTGATGACTGCTGCCCCATTAGTCCCTAACGACATGTGAGTGGTGGTTCTCAGTAATGGATCTATTACTGGCTCTTTTGATTTTAAGATGGAAGATAAACAAGGCTGTGTTAATGCTCCAACGCTTTTCTCAATATTTCTTACTACGTCTGACCATCAACAAACTTTCCAGTTGGAGTGGAGCTAAACTACCAAATGGACACTAAGCTGTTCAATCTCAGTCACCTTCAAGCCAAAACCAAAACTATTTTGAGCTTAGTCGCCAAGCTCCAGTATGCTGATGATGTTGTAGTGTGTGCCCATTTTGAAAGCAGATCTTCAGGCAATCGTTGACGTATACACTGAGGCATACAAGGAAATGGGACTGACTGGGACTAGATCAAGAACCGGTCCTGGTTCTTGTGAGAATGTTACCGAGATCTTGACAAGAATCTCAAGAAAATTAAAAACCTGCTTTGCGGATGTGCCATTTTGCACAGTGGCCATTTTGCACAGTGGTCATTTTGCATGATGGCCATTTTGCACGGTGGTCATTTTGCACATGCACAGTGCTGGGGGTAGTTTTTGTTTTTGTTTGCTGTGAGGTTGCCGCCTCCTCAGTGAACTCCCCTCTTCGCCTGCCCCCGCAGACAAACCGAGAGGAGTCCCAGAGCAGCCCTGGACCTGGAGAGAGGCAGCCAGGTGAGCAGAAGGTTTGTTTGCTTTTTTTAACAAGCACCGGGGGGGGGGGGAAGGGAGGGCAGGTTCTGCGGCTGCATTGGCCGCTGCGCCCGCCCATCTCGGGGAGGGTGGGCGGCCTCGATTCTCACTTTTCTCAGTGAGAGTCAGGGCAATTCTCAGCTCATTCTCATTTGCAAAAATAAGCTGAGAACCCTGATTCTCATTCAAAAAAGTGAGAATCTTAGAAGGGAATGCTCAACGTTCAGAAGACTAAGGGCGCTTTTAGACGAGACACTTTTAATGTGGTTTTGTAAATGCGCATTTAAATAATGCGCATTTTTTAAAACCGGTTTTGAGCATCTTTGATGATCTGGGGGTGCCAAAACCGGTTTTAAAAAATGCACATTATTTAAAAAACACATTCAAAATGGTTTGAGCTTTTACACAATCATGGCAAATGCGCATTTTAAATGGTTTAGGTGTTTAAATGAGCATGAAAACAGGCGCATTTTTTACCAACCATGCACAAATTTGTCTCGTCTAAAAGCGCCCTAAGGTCCTTCACCAAGCTCCTAATGAGCAGTCTCCAGCCCCAGCAATTGATACCTCCAGTGAGACTATAAAGAACGTTGAGTATTTCCCATATCTTGGTAGCCATTTCTTGCAGAAGGCTGACACTGATGAAGAAATTCACCACCACCTCAAATGCACAAGTGCAGCCTTTGGATGCCTGAGGAAATGTGGAAGATCCTTCGAATTCCGTGAGAAGATAGACGCATCAACATTAGCATCCTCTTGCAAGCAATACCACGAGCATTGAGGGAATGATCATTCATCAACTACTTCGCTGGGCCAGCCACGTTGTTTGGATGTCCAGCTCCGGACTTCAGAAGCAGGTTTTATTCTCCCAATTCAGTCAAGGTGTGCATTCAAGGGGAAGGCAGAGAAAGCATTTCAAGAATGTCCTTAAGGCTAATCTGGAAAAAATCTAACATTGATGCTAATTCATGGGAGACCATCGCCCAGGACCATCCCAAATGGAGGAAGAGTCTACTACAAGGGTCTCGGTACTTTGAAACCTCGCAACAACAACAGGAGACGGAAAAGCGGGAGCAGTGAAAGCACTGCTTGTGCTTGTGTTGTGGACCAAACTCGGACCACGGAATCATCTGCCTCACTCAGAACCACATGCCCAAACTGTAATAGAATCTGCCACTCCCAGATTGGCTTTGTCAACCATCTTTGGACCCATACATAAG
Source organism: Sphenodon punctatus (assembly GCA_003113815.1). Lineage (NCBI taxonomy): Eukaryota > Metazoa > Chordata > Lepidosauria > Sphenodontia > Sphenodontidae > Sphenodon > Sphenodon punctatus. The sequence goes on from QEPC01009251.1 coordinate 476,490, forward strand.
GCAATGTATGGAAGATAATCATCTTCAACTGCAAGGGATTGCCGATGATGAAGAGCCCCTAATCACCCACCCACCCAGTCCTTCACATACAAACATATGTGTATGCAGAGCCTTGCACATAGACATCTTTTCCTTTCCAGCTCAGCCCCAAAGTCAATCAGTGGACTATTACAAATTTCCAGAAGTACATGCAAATGTATTCAAATTAGGGGTGGCATGAGGTCACACAATGTATATCCTGTTTTTACACTTCACCCTGAAACACCCAGAGCCGGCCACTGATGGTGACAAAAATATTCATTCATTCATTTATTCATTCTGTTTTTTATTTATAGCCTGTCCTATCCCAAGTGGCCAGGGCAGGTTAGAGCACATAAAAACCCCACATAAAATAAATATAAAAACAACAGTGATATAGATAGAGTAAATAAAATCCAATATAAGTATAAAACCTCTCCCCACACAAAAGCTTATGCTTGCCCACCAAATGTTTGGCCAAACAGAAATGTCCTACACTGCCTTTGGAAGATGCTGCCTCAGGCTTGAGCTTTGGAGTCAGGAAAGGGAGTGCCAGAGCAGTGGGATGGCCACCAAGAATGCTTCCCTGAAGGCCTGAGCTGTTTGAACTTGACACCATGATGGAATTAGGAGTCTGTTCTCGGCTGACCTTAAGGATCACAATGGAACATAAGGGAGGAAATAAAGTGTTAAGTGGATCATTAGTCTGACTGAGTATGGGCAGTTTTTATTGCTGTTCTCCTAACCCCAGTAAATGGGATTGGCTGTTCCCAGAGCACACAGTTGGCCACACGTGGACATCAGCTATTTGACCAGACCTTATGTCAGCAGCCTCATTTTACATAGACGGACAGTAACCTGTCCAAAGCCGTGATTACAACTCAAGATTCCAAGCTCCAAAGTAGATTGCCCCACACGAGCTCTTCATTAAAGCAGCTCTTGTATTTGAAGAAAACTACGTCATGGCCTCCCCCAGCAAGGTACGTCTGCCTAGAAAATGACTGAGCTTTTGCCAGAGAGAAGAATTTTCCCAGCGTCCAATGGAACATAAACAACCAATAAAGCAAGAACAAAGGGAGTGAAATGGCTTTTCAGAAGCAAACAGATAAATCAGGTTTGCATGGATAACTCAAATGAGGTGGTTACTTCCTTGCCTCTGTTCATTTGAATGTCAAATAAGGTAAGCACTACTTCCACACACACCCACACACACATTCATATCTCATGAAAGTACAAAAGACATTTCTAGGGCTGAAAAGAATGTTTGGTACGTAGCATTTTGCTAAACATTTGGGTAGGGATTTTCATAGGGGAGTTTTATACATTTTTATGTATTCTAATGCTTAGGTTTTAAATATGCTCTTACCAAGATATAAATTTAAATAAATAACCTACTGGGTAAAGTGTTTCACTTGGACGGCCAGGGTTCAAATTAACCATTTATTGTAGTCCATTTATTCAGATTTCTAACCCATCATTCAGGGACCAGAAGGCTCAGGGAGGGCAACAACATTTTTATAGAGCCACATGAGTGGGTCTATAGTTTATGCAGGTTGCACTCTCCATTAAAACCACACAAATTCTACTTGTTATAAAATTGACATTTTTATTCTATCAATATGTAATTTTGTATGGAGGATTGCATGGGTGAGGAGTAGAACCTGTCAAGAGTTTGGAGAGATTTGTTGAGAAATGGCTGAGTTATCTCAGAGTTTGAAAATTGGAGAGAGAAGTGTTTTTTCTGCTGTTTGTGAGTGGGTTTTTTTACTTAGAAACATTAGGTTTCAGTTATCTGTTTGGAGGTGTCAAGGTGCCCGAAAACTCAAGTGCACCTTCTAGTTATTTCTAGAGTTTGGATTTTAAAAATCCATGGTGTAGTTTCTACATTATGAGGTACGGAAGTTCCCATGTTATCCTGTGGAGAGAGCAAAATTATGTTACACATACACAGGACACAGGCGTAGGTTTTGTGGGCAGGCTGGTTCCTCCATTGAGGAGTGCCCGAAGGAAATTGGTCATTGTAGGCTGCCTGAAGAACCCGCCAGGCCCTCCTGTGAAGCGTAGGAGCAGCTTGATGGAGGGGCACTTTTAAAGTCCCAAAATGTCTTTAAAAATCCCGGACAGTCCCAAAATGTCCCAGAAAGTCCTTGAAAAATCTGGACACTCACAGAAAGACCTAGAAAATGTTTTAAAAAAAATTGGGCAGTGATGGAAAACATTGGAAATTAAAGAGATATGCCGAAAATGGATGGACGTCACAGGAAAGAGTTGAAGGATAGAATGTAACTCTGTTTATTATAGAGCCGCCTGAGTGGCTTTTTTTGGCATTAGGGCAGCGACAGAGGGGGGGGACTCAGTGGGATGTTCAGGAACTGGGGTGTGGGGAATTGGGGGTGGGGGGATGATGGTGGATCATGGGGTGGGTGGGCTCATGTGGTGGATGGGGAGGGTGGAAGGAGAACTCATCCAGAGTGTGGGATTTCATTCAGCCCCCCAAAATGGCCCTGGAAGAGGCATTGTGCACTTGCTGTGATGCAGTGTCATGGTATACAAGGGGTGCTGATCACGGTACTTTGGCTGTGCGCTACCATTAGGGTGCATGTTCATGGTGTGGAGATGGGCAACAGAAGGCAGGGTACTCGCAGGTCACTGTGCAATCCAGGGTGGGCAACACTTTTGGCAAGGTGCTGCCAGGACCAGAGGCAGAAATACTCTTCTGCGCAGGCTGCTAGTACAGAGTAGGAAGCACCTCCGCCCCCACCTGTTGGGGTCCAACAGACACCACCCATTCATGCACAGCCTGATCCAGGAGCAGCGCCATCTGCATAAATTAGAACAAGCTCCATAGGCCGGATTCAGGAACTGGAAAGAAGTCAAATAAAAAAAACAGCCACAGGTTGGATTTGGTCCATGACTAGTAGGGTTGCCATACCTCCCCTTTAATCCAGGACACTTATGAAAAATACATGGTGCAGGGCTGCCTTGGTTCCAGTGCAGGGCTGCCTTGAAACCAACACAGCCCTGCACCATGTATTTTTCATAAGTGTCCTGGATTAAAGGGGAGAGATGGCAACCTTATCCAGAGGGTCCCCAACCCTAACCTAGGGAAACAAATGGTTTTCCGTTCTCTGAGATGGTTCTGATTTTCCTTTCACTTGCACCTCAGGTCATTGAGCTAGTAGACATCAGTCTGGAAACTTGAACTTGGGGGGAGATTTCACAAAGGTGACTTTGTGTGGATGGAATGTAAAGAATGTAAAGATCCCATTGATTTTCCGGGACAGTACGGGAGAAAGAACTGCAGTAGCCTAGCTAATAGTACCTCTCAGAAAAACACATTCTAAAGACCAAGACTTCCTGTGAACATAGCACAGATTCTCATTATGGCTGCACGGACACCAGTAGCATCAAACCTAAGTCACAGAGAACCTTGGGATAGTTGGAATATGGAAGAGGCTATAGAAAGTACACTGTATCAGTAGCAAGGGGGGTACCAATCCACTGCTATTTGATAGTCAGATACATGCAAGCCAATTCTTTGGTCTGAGTGGGAAAGAAATCAGAATCATCAAGGAGTACAGGAGGGGTGGTAAGTGTTTCACACAACACTCAGAATGTGGCTTTGCTACGTACTACCCATGCTAAAAGAGTTTTGTGTGAAAGAGCTCTTGCACCAGGCTAGGGAATCACCAGCCTGTGGGCCAAATTTGGCCCACAACCATTTTTTATGGCCCCTTTCCAATGTCAAGATCTGGCCTAGGGATCCAGTCCCTACCCTCAAGCCCTGAAAGCATGAGCTCAGGGAAGGGAGGGGAGATGAGGGTATGCCCTCAGGGATAGGGCATGGATCAATGGCATAAATCTATGAATGAACTGGATGCCCCCCATCCTGAGCACACCCCTTAAACTCTTCCATCCCCAGCTCTGAACGGGCCTGTGGAGCTTGTCTTTTTTTCAAAGTGGCCCATGCGAGGGAAAAGGTTCCCTACCCATGTCTTAGACTGGCTGCTTTCCCACGAGAGAATAGGATTTTACTACTCTGCCCCCCCCCCCCCCGATGCACATGTTTGCTGGCGAAAGACCCGCACGTCCACCTTTCCCACGAGATGGGAGCAGCGTGTCATTTGACTCACGCAGGCTCCCGCGGCGCCAAAGGTTGCACATTTCCTCTCGTGGGAAAGCAGCCTAAGACTGAGAGAGGCTTTTATATTATTACGCTCCATAAACATTTGTTTACCCTTCATCACTTTTTATCCCACTGGCCCATTTCAGCCAAATTTGGTAGAGGGGGAAAAGACCCAATGGAAGTAAGACCTCAACGTTTCATAAGAATAAGTGCACCAGGAGGGGAGCTAGAGGCCCTTTTGTAGCTGAAAAATCCCATTGACCTACATTGAGCATCATCTCCCACTTAGGAAACCAGGCTTCAATAGTCTGTATGCTTGTTGCACAGAACTGCTTGTGTACTTGTGTTAGTGCTTAAATATATTACACGGCATATTATGCAGGAGAAGCTCACTTGGCAAGAGAAAGGGTGTCTGCTCCGTGTTCACTGGGAAACAGATAGATGCTGATCATTCCATACTGCTAGAGTGATTTATGATGACATGGGGAATTGTCCCTGGGCCTCCTGAACCTCAGATAGCAACCTGTCATAGTGACATTTTTCTGACAGAAAAACTTTCACCTGTTGCACTAAGTGCAGCATTCTGGACAGTGCCAGATCCAGAGGCCTGCACAAAATGGTCATGTGAGCCCCTTCCTAGCATGGGAATGTTTGCTGGACACACACTGAGTAACTCATTCAAAAATGGAAACTGTTGCTGTAATTACTTTTTTATGTCCATTTAAACAAAACATCCCCCTCAGGGACCAGAGCTTTCTACATTTCTGGTGTTGTGGACGCATAGTATTGATATTTATAATTTACCCATGGGGCCCATAGGTTGTCAGCCCTCCCCAGGCAAGGACACCCCACATTTGAGGTTCTGGGGATGCACAGAGCTCCATAGAAAATAATGGGCATCCCTTATTTTCTGAGTCCCGCAGCTCCATAGAATATAACAGACGTCCCCTATTTCTGAGTCCCACAGCTCTGTGGACAGTTCCATAGTGTCCCCTCTTTTTGAAATTTTGACCAAGCAGCCCTAAGAAAAAACCTTAAAAGATAGAGTACTCCTGGGTTCTGTTCCTATCTCTGTTATTGCCTCTTTATACAATCTGGAAACATACACACACACCGCCTCAGTTTCCCCACCTGTAAAATGAGGATAATAAAACACACCTCCTTCATAGAGGCCTAACTCATGTTTGCACAGCACGTTGACAGCCACGACAGCAAAATTCTATAAGCGGTTGTTTTGTTTTTCCTCTGCTCTATGCATGAATGGAAGAAGACGCAAATTGACTTTCTGAGTGTAAACAGACAGACAGCTGACAGCAGCTCCACATTTGCTTATGCAAGCCTCCGTTACCGGTCTGTCTTAAGAACGCCCACCAGATGTTCAACATGAAGCAGGTTGCGGCTGCTCTGAGGCAACCAGGAGCACATCTCACAGAGGAAACCAGCCAAACCCATGGCAACAGGCAATCACGGAGCTACTGTCTGTCTGAACAGCCACAGCAAGCCCTGCCTGCACACAGTCCTGCAACATACCAGTATCATAAATGCCTCAAAAGCCACACGGATATATATTCTGAAGCAGGAAATCCATACAAAATACACAATATAACTGCTTCAACTCTGATCCAAATTTTATACAAAACGGCCGTTGGGATCCTTTTGTTATATATTGTATATATTGCTGCCCTTTCTACCAAAGGCTTTCTTTGTATGGACCTTTCTGTTTGGAGCATATATTTATTTTGCATAAAATTTGGATCAGAGTTGAAGCAGGTATATTGAGTATCATAAACGCCAGCAGATCAAACAGCCAGAGCAGCTCCTATAGCGAGCGTGGCCATCTTGGCTGCCTGTACCAACTCCCACCCCAGCCCTTAAAGGAACGTGCGCAAAATCCAAACACATGTTGGCCCCACAAGGGAACTCTGAAGGGAGAACAGAGACCAGAGTCGCAGGAGCCCCAGGGGGGATGGAGGAGCAGCAGTGCATGCCAGCTTCCAACCTGAACGGCCTGCTCTCTGGGTCTTTCAGCCGTGTCTTCCATCCCCCCTTCCTCTTTCCATGTTCGTTCTAGTCACTTAATAAAGTAATCCTTTTGCTCCTGGACATCAACATTGTCACAGGTTCGCTGGTGTTTGTCCACCCCACTCTGCCACCCTGGGGGTGTGCGTCTGGGTAAGGGCTGGTCCAGTTTCCGGGGCTGTAGGCAGTAAGGGATTAACAGCTGCTGCCATGTCCCATTGCCACAGTTGTCAGAGCAGGCTCCTGGGTGGGGCTTGAGGTAGTGAGCAGCACAGGCTGAGCCAAGGGCAGGGTGGGGGGGTTGGCCCACCTGTCTGTGTGTGTTCTTGGCCCAGGGCTTTCCCAGGGCAGGGGGAATGTATGTTTGCTGCCTGCGCACACAGTTTACCAGGCTCTGTGTGTAGGCAGCCAAACCCGTGGAAGTGTGCAACTCCTGCTTAGGGCACCCACATGGCTGCTCCCTGTCCATCTGAAAACACCCTCTGTGACAGCTGGGCCAGTCAATGGTTTTAAACACAGAGAGGCAGCAGGTATTATGAAAGGGACAGGGATGGCAGGCAATTAGTAGTCAGCACAGGAAATGATTTTCAAAGCATCCTAATTATGGTCCCACTCTCCCAATCCACTCTGTGCTGAAGAGTAATTAGGGAACTAGCAAGGGGGGGGGGGCATTTTCTCAGAGAAAGCTGAAATATAGACACCCACGGCCAAATTCGGCTCTGAGAGTTATAGTGTGGAGCCACTGAGGTAGCAGGAGCTGTGTGACACTCAGGGCCTGTACTGTCTGCATCAAGCAAAGATTGTGACAAAGACAATGAGGGAAAGAAAAGGAGACAGAGAAGATAATAGAGCTCGTATTGTCAACAATTTCTTTCTTCTTTCAGATAGGGATCGCAGGTTCAAACGCCTTTATGTATTATTCAGTTTTTATTGTCACTGCAAATACTGAACATTGTCACCTCAGAGTGCCTGGGAAGGGGAAAGGGAACGGGGTAGGAGGTAGGTGACTGGGTAATTTAGGGCTCAACTTTCTTGCTGGCCTGAACAGTAACTCAAATGAAGTCTTCATTTGAGTTACTGTTCAGACCAGCAAGAAGGTTGCTGTTTGGACCAAGCTACCCTACTAAGCCAGGCCATTTGAAAACATTTAGGGCATTTCAACATGTTATCTGCCCCCATGGTAATGGGGAGGAGAGCAAGACATGTGGAGACTCTTAGAGCAGATGTCCAGACAACAGCCCCAAGTTCTTCCCAAGAGTTATTGGGCTGAAAACAAGGAACCCCAGATGTGGGGGGGGCATCACCATACACATAGACAGAAGCAGGTCCACACATACAGTTGGCTACATGCAGTCCCAAATCCAGATCCATGGTTCCATGTTTTTCTGGAACCGTAGACCCATGTTTATCTGGTAGCCATTCCTGTGTTTAAATATGGGAATACAAGAGGCTACTATTCATGTGGAAACACCCTTAGAAGCTTGGAGCAAATGACTGTGTGACTTACAACACTACAAACGTTCCTACAGCTGACAAAGAGTTAATCCCACATTTCTGCATCTTGCCGCTCTTCAAAAAGATGTTAAAAAAGCCCCAGGTCCCTATTTCCCATTCCTAGCAACACTACTGCCTCTCCTTGTTGACTTCACCTGAGGTAATTGGTCTCTGAAGGACAGGAAAGTGGCAGGAGCCTACAGGGTGTGGAGAGCAGAAAAAATTAACACCGCTTTTTTCTTTCTTTTTTTCCCCATTCCAGTGACGGTTTTTTAATTGTCCCACGGAGGAAGAGCCCTTCCCTCAGCTGCCAAATGGGTTTTCTTTTTTAAACAGACAGATGGGAAGACCGTTCACTCGCAGCCTCTGTTGTGCAAACATAGCTTCCTAGGCAGCTTGTATAAATAAAATATTTAGATGAGTTTCTCCATAGATCTGCGGTGCTTGTTAACGAGAAAACTTGCCGTGAAAAAGCTACCAGTCAGGGAACCTGGAGTCCATGCAAAATGGTGGTGTGGATCCCCTGATGACATAGGAACATTTGACGTACACACGCTGACTCACACGTTGGAAAAGAAATATGTTACTGTAACAAACTTTTGATGTTCCGTTTAACATAATCGGGGCTCCCTGCATTCCAGGCCCCGTGAACCCATTCCACAGTCCACTACCAGTCTATGGTTGTCCCAGAGATGTAGATTTTTGTGAAGGACCACTACGCTCCTTCGAGACCAGTCTCTATGGTGCCTTTGGAATGTGCCCAGTAGTCTCTCCCAGTTTTAAAAGGGCCCCAGCATGTGTTGAAAGTTATTTCCCTGCTCATTCACCAGAAGTTGTTATCCACATCAGTTGCATTTGGAAAGTCTTTTCACAAGCCATGAATCAAGAATGCCATGAACAAGCTAGCTGTTCCCTGTGAGAGTGCTGAGACAGGAACAAGGACATGGCACAGTGTCACCAGAAAGCAGAAGACTGTATGGAGAAAATATTTATACATGGTATTAAGTAGGGTTGTGCATGTGGTTAAGTATTTGTATCTGTATTTGTGTTTTAGTAATCGCACTTAGTTGTATTTGTATTTTTGCCTGTATTCGCTGTATTTCCCCATTGTTGCCAATGTGGACCCAAGTTCCTGCATATGGGGTATTTTGGCACAGAAGTGCATTGAGGCTCTGCCAGTTTGACAGGCCTAAAAAGAAAGGGAAATGCAGTCAAAACTGCTGTTAAGTCTGCTACCAGTGTAAAAAGGGGAGCACTGGTTTGGGGGAGGGTGGAGAATACAACTAGCTAGCTTGGTGGAGAGGTTGTTAGCTTAGTGGTGGTGGAAACGGGCATGGGTCTGGCTCAGGAAGATCGCTGGCTTGAGGGAGAGCGAGGCATGCAGCTGGCTTGGCAAGAGGAAAATGTTCTGGGGCTGGCTCATGTGGGGAGTTGATGGCTTGGAGATAGGGAATGGGGCATGGGTCTGACTTAAGGGGTGTCATTGGCTTTGGGGAGTGGCCATTGGCTTGGGGTAAAGGGGGCATGGGATGACTCCAGGGGAAGGATGGGGCTAGAAACGGGTGCAGCAGGGACAGCAGGGGAAGCAATGCCTTGGCTGGGGAGTTGGGAGTAGCCCCAACAGGGACTGGGGAGCAGGGGGCAGCGGCTGGGTGGAAGATCTTGGAAAAGATGGTGCCCAGGTCAAGCACCCCCACCTTCATCCTGCCGAGCCCGGGAGCCACGGCCAGGTCCACTCCGAGGGCACCGAGAGGGCCCAAGCTGGGCGGGTGGCTTGTCCTGCTCTCACTCAAGCTCAGAGCCCTTGCACAAGCACCAAGGACAGGAGGACGGAACAGTGTCTTCCCCAGCTGCCAGGGAGCTCTCAAGCAAAGTGCAGCAGCTCCTCTCCCCACAGTCAGCGAGCGGGACAGGGCCCCTGTGAGGGGGAGCGAGCCACTGCAGCTGGTTCCTAGGGCCTATCAGAGTGAAGCAGCCTATGGGCCCCCTCACCCCGCTTTTACCCGAGGCAGGGGAGCTGATTAGGCGTGGGATCAGCTGTCAGGTCACACAGTGTCTCAGCAGCTGAGCTTGTCTCCCGCCACTCATGAGATGGACAAAAGTTGCTGCCACCTCCAGTCACGCGCTACCCTCAACTGACACGGCTGCATGCGCGGTGGCTACCTGCACATGCACGAAGAGCCGAGCGTGCCAAAAAAGCCCACCAGCTGGCCGCACCTTCACTCTCTGCACTTCCACCCATGGGGTCCATGAGCGGAAGTGCAGAGAGTGCAGTTGCAGCCAGTCAGCAGTGTGACTCAGAAGGGGAAATTCCAGCCACTTCAATGGTTCGGTTCCCCTCCCATCCCGGACAGCTTCAGTTGTCGGAAAAACTGGGCGATCCGGGAGAAATCCGGACCAATGGCCACACTAGGGACTAGGCTCAGGAGAGGTTGCTGGCTTAGGGAAAGAGAATGGGGGACATGGGGCTAGCTCAGGGACAGGATTGTTGGCTTAGGGAGGGGAAATGGGGCATGGTTCTGGCTTGGGAGGGAGTGGTTTCTGGCTTAGATAGGAGTCATTGACTTCTGGAAAGTGGGATTGGGATAGGGGACTGACTGGAGCGGGGGCAGGGGGGGGGGAGGTCACTGGCTTGTGGGAGGTGTCTCTGGCTTAGGGAAGGGGAAATAAGGCTGCCAAGGACTCACCTTTTCTCCCTGGGTGGGCTAGGCTCTGCTGGGCTGGGGGTGACTCCAGTGCTTGAGACTGCAGAGTAGGGTAAACCAGCTCTGCAGTTCTGAGACAGCCCCTGCAGGTAGGGAGGGATCACTATAGGTTCCCCAAGCAGGGAGCTAAACTGAGGGCACTTTCCCATGAGATTTCCCGTGCACACTTTGCCTCCGGGGGAAAATATGGGATGCAAAGCATGCACGGAGTTAATTATGTGGAACAGTCCCCCCCATGCATTTTTGCCAGAGTAGGGTAAACCAGCTCTGCAATTCTCCACAGGATCGCTGGCAAAAATGCAGGGGGGAGGGGCAGTCCCACATTACAAACCCCACGCATACTTTGCCTCACGAATTTTTTTCCCGGAGGCAAAGTGTTCATGGGAAGTCTTGTGGGAAAGCGCCCTGAGAATCAGACAGCAGCCCAGCTCTACGCTGGATGTGTGTTAGTTGGGGGTGGGGGTGGGGGGCAGTTTGAGGCCTCAGATATTGTGTGTCTTTAGACAAAACAAAGATCAGGTGTCAAACCCCCTAAGCACATGTTTGGCCATTGTGTGTAAGCACCATAACAATCCCAACACCAATTTGGCCACCTGTTGAACACACGTTGTTAACACCATTGTATCACAAGGACAATTCGCATGTTCCAGCTGAACACATGGCTAATGATATTGTGTGGGGTGTTAGCAGGTACAACTCCGGGAATGAGGCGACAGCGCTTGCGTGCTGAGATCGGGTGGTGAGCAAACCAGCAATTTGCCCCAAGATGGACTGTGTGTCTAAGCAGCGTCACATGGTGAACACAGGGCCAAACCGGTGTTCATATCAAGGTCAAAGCACACATTCAGACACCCGTTGGTGTTATGTCTAAAGACACCCATTATGTTTATCAGGAAATGTTGTGTTCACTTGAAACCCCAATACACAGACCTAGTATTTGTGTTTCAAATATGGAAACTAAAAAGGGCTTTTTGTGGTTTATTTGGGTTTAATCGAAACCCGCACAGTCCTAGTATTAAGAAGTGGCCAATATAGGAACAACTGACAAACACACATATTGAATTCACTAAATGATTAGTGTAGAGGAGGAAGAGGTTAAACTGTTCAAGCTGCTCCAGGCCATGGGTGGCCTGGAGTTCCTAACCCCAAGAGCTGCATACCAAAATCCTCATATGGCCAAGAGCCAGAAGATGCCGCATACATGGCATGCAAGGCTCTTCTGCCTCTTAATTAGAAGCAGTTCTCTGTGGTTCTGGTTCTCTGTGACTCTGAAGAGCAGCTGCAGTTCAGTTACTGAGACTCAGGGTGTTTTCCCACATTACAAAATGCACACTGTTTGCCTCTGCGAGAAACTCCAGGTGGCAAATGCTGCACGGCTTTTGTCACATGGGAAAACAAAGCCACGCACCTTTGGCACTGATCATGCAGAGCTTGATTTTCCAACTTTGCATCCTCCGCCTGATCGGCGCCAAAGCCGCATGGCTTTGTTTTCCCACCTGACAAAAGCCGTGTGGCATTTGCCTCCCAGAGTTTTGCAAAGGCAAACGGCGCACATTTTGTAATGTGGGAAAGCGCTCTCTGACGCAATGAAGTAAGTGACAGGACCATTAAGGCAGCGCAGGGCCTGGGACCAGTCTAGAGTGAAAAAGAGTACCCACAAAAATAGGTACACTGTTAAAACTGCAGTATTTATCCCGACCCAGTAACACTGGGTACTAATCAGTAACCAAATAGTGCCCAAAGGGCTCCCTGATGTATTCATTTGCTCGGGTTTGCCCCAATTTTCTGATTTCCAGTACAGATTTTTTCGCCTTTCCAGTCTGATTCCTGTACCATTTTACCAATTGGTCTGATTGGTAAAATGGTACCTTGGTATGGTAATTTGGTACTCGGGTACTGATTGGGCACCTAACAGACTAACTGAAAATGTGGGTATAATGATGTGCTACTCGTTTCACCTCTAGATCAGCCCTGCACCAAGAGCTGCATTGAACGGCTCAAGAGCCGCATGTGGCTCCTGAGGCACAGCTTGGCCGCCACCCCTGCTTTATTCTCTCGCCCTATCATTTGCCTAGAGGCTGGTTCACAGCCTGTTGAACTCAGTAATGTCTTCAACAAGCTCTGGATTAGGTGATCCTTTGTTTCCATTTATTCCTTATGCAAAGCCTGCCCTGCCCATTGCACGGTGAACTCACAGGCACGCATCATCAGTTGATTCAAATTAACTTTGCATAACTGACAGGTTTCTATGCCTGAGGATTTTACTTGGTGCTTTGGAGTTCGTCTTAGGCAATCAATTGTTTCAATAAACCAGGGAGTGAGGCTGATCTCTGTCATTCCAAAAGCTCTGTTTGCAATAATGAGGAGCTTTCTGGTTAATAACTGGGGTCAGTTATCTCTCAACTTTGCCAAACCAGGATACGCCAACCCAGAGAGGAACAAGATCAGTGGTGAATTTAACAGTCAGCAAGATCAGCAAATACTGACCAGGTCGCACCTAGTCCAAGCCCCCATCTGGCATTGGGCCCCACTCTCACAAGTAATTGAGTCACAAGTAACTTCAATCTGGTTCCTTTGCGGACGCTGGAGCCAGAACTGATACAGTTGCAGTGATCACCAGTCTCCAGGTGATGCTCTTGTTTCCCTGGAATTTTCAGGGGGCATGGGCAGATTGGAAAAAGGTGTGGCAGAGAGGCTTTCCCGTCCACTTTCCTGTGTAGCCCCACCCCCTTTGGAGTATTGTGACATCACAACATTCCAAAGGGGCTGCCTGTGGCCATATAAGAAAAATCTGAGAGTTCCTTGTTCCACCCCCTTTCAGCCCTCACCCTTTTCAGATCAACATTTCTCAGAAAGTAGCAACCCCAAACCCCAGCCTCATGCAACCCCATTTATAAATAGGTCTCCAGAGCACTAATACATAATCCCTCAGAATTTAAGTATGTCCAGCAGTGGCTTTAGGGCCCTGTGCTGCATGTTTGCTGACCCTCAAATCTGTCCCAAACAAGACCTTTGCCAGAAAAACTGATGTAAAACTGCAGACATTTCTCTATCGTCAATTATTCTCTATTATCAAGACACCCACCCACCCAATGAAGCTACATAAAGTACAAGGGACCTACACATGCCAATCTCAGTATGCATTGTACCACATTCAGTGCACTAGATGCTCCAATGGAAACTCTGTTGGCAAAACCAATCAATCCTGATGATCGCACATGAATTTGTGCAGAAAAACTGTTCTGAACACCTGGTCACCTGTGGATGAACACTTCTCCCAGGATAACCACTCCATGATAACTCAGCCCTTGTCCTGAAAGGGAGCCTGAACCAGGACTTTAAAAATGGGTCTGAGAATCAAAGTTAATAATTCCGGTACCAAAAGAAATAGACCAAATGGAAGTTTTGATTTCACAACTCAGAATAAGAGTCTGTAACAATCAGATAGTTTTCCCTTTAGCCTTAACTGCTCTTTCCCTTTTATTGTATTTAACCTACTTAAATGGCTAGTGACCTTTTTTTGTTTTCTAACAGCTATCTTCAAGACCTTCCACTTAACACCTTATTGAACTGAGTGACGATTAGCTGTCATATGCTAATCAAACCTAGCCTGCATCAGTTAGAACTGAAACAAGCGCCCAAGGAAATGTGTAATCCTGTGTAATATGTCTGAACCGAAAATGCTGGTTCAGGTCATTTATGCACTGTTAGGTATCAATTTCAGTTACCCAATTTCAGTTTTGTTATTTTGTTATTTTGGTATTTTGCTTACATCGTTCGAGCAATATTAACACTATTGTGCATGTACAGGCAGTGGGCACAAAAAAAAATAAAAAAATGATGTAACCAAAATATAAAAATAACTAAACTGAAAACCTGGAAATCCCCAAAACTTAAATGGAATACTCAATAAAATGGATATGCAAGTACCTGTTTTGGTCATGGATATTATTCGGGTACTGGAAGGGTACCTGATAATGCAAATAATACCCACAGGTAATAAATCCACTACCTGTTTCAGCTCCAGTTTTGGTTCCAGTCTTCTCTAGGAAGAGCTCTGAGAAGCTTGTAAGGAGAGCCAAAACAGGTAACTAATTTGCTACCTGCATCTAATACCTGAAATTTCGAGTAGCCTGTCAAGTGTCTAATTAGTACGCATTTACCGAGTTGGGTACCCAATCAGGGCTGAGACAAGAGCAAGTGTTCCCATTCCGAAGGGAAATGCCAACCTTTGGGGAGAATGCCATGCTTCTTAGCACTCACTCAGATTTTTTGTTTCAGGTCTACCCAATTGCCCAAAATACTTGCTATTATCGAGTTACCAATTTTCCATTTTATCAACCTATTTCCAGTTTACCAATTTATTCCAACTTAATGTTTCCCTTTTTTTGTCAGATTTTCCATTTTACTGACCCGTTCCAACTTCCCCTTTCACTTTTTTTTTGTTTCTGATTGTTCCTGACCATTTTCCTTCCTTGATACATGGCAAAAATGGAAAATCAGTAATGGAAACAGTATTTTGGTAAATGAGGCAACCTGTTGGGCACTAAAAGAGTACCAATTAGTACCTGATGTTACCAGGGCAAGTACCGTAATTCCGATGATTATAGCCATTTTTGTAGGTACTCGTTTCAGCTCTACTCAGAAACTTGCATATTCTCACTGACAGGAGTTTGTCCAATGAAGGTTATCGTACTACTTTATCTCAGATACACATGAGCACATTTCCCCATTGACTTCCCTGGGAGTTGTTTTCTCATATCTAAGGGCAGAATTGGGCCATACAATGGTACCATTGCCAGCAACTGATTCAGCAATGGCAAAGATTCTCTACTTAATACCAATGAGGTACAACTGAGGCAATCTGTTTGCATACCAGGCTAAAATATTTGGTTGGGTATCACCACTTTCTCATGTCAGTGAAAATGCTATGGAGAAGAGCTTCTAAAGAAACAAGCTTACTGCAGATGCAGGGACCATCTGCTTGTTCAAAGAACAAAGAAAATTAAACAAAAAAGAAGATTCACAACCAGATCATTTCAGATTCAAAAATAACATGGATCAATTGTATATTCCCCATAATCCACTGATTAAAATACAGTAATTTAAAGCCATTATTTGGTGCCAAAACCTACTGAGTTGGTTTCACAGAAGGTTTCACAGATCTAAATTTCCTAAGTAAGAGAAAATCTGAAGCAATGGGGATCTTAAATAAGAGACATCCATTATGCTTGATGGAGTCATGGGGCTCTGAAATAAGGACTGTTCATTTTGTTCTCTAGAGGAGTGGGGATCTGAGATAAGGGGCATCCATTATGTTCTATGGGGCTGTGGCGCTCTGAAATCAAGGATGTCCATTATGCTCTATGAGGCTCAGAAATAAGGGATGTTCCCTTTAAAGTAAGAGACAGCTAGCAACCCTGGTTCCACATGATTTGAGTGAAATGACACCACCAAGGACTAACACATCTGACTGTATAAACATTTTGTGCCATACTGTGCCATTGGCTTCCAAGCAAAATTATCCACTGAAGTCCAACAGACAGTCCAGCCTGCATTTCATGGGACAGGCCCATAAACAAATTGTCCCACTATCCTGCTCTTGAAGGAAAATGTCCCTCAAGGGCTGCACCACCAGCGCAAGCCTGATTAACTTCAGAAAGACTTTGCCAGCAAAGCACCTTCCGAGTTAAAGTTACCAGCCACCCAACTTCTCCCTCCTGCTCTTCCCTCAAAATGAGCTTGCCCAAACATTGTGCTGCTGCATCCATGGCCTTCCAATGGCCCTGTGGACTTGTAGTAGCACCAATCCAGGACAGAAGCAGATGCCCCCATTGTGTCCCACCAAACACTCCCTATGAGTCAGCATTAGAGCTGCAGCCAGACACACAAAGATTTGGCCATGACCAAGGAACCGGGGGTGCCCAAATTGACCCGGCCCCGTTCAGGGGGGTTGCCATATCTCCCCTTTAATCTGGGTCACTTATGAAAAATACATGGTGCAGGGCTGCATTGACTCCCAATGCAGCCCTGAACCATGTATTTTTCATAAGTCACCTGGATTAAAGGGGAGGTACGGCAACCCAATAGGGATGTACGAACAGAACAGGGTCTGGACGTTCAGCCATTCGGCCGTTGGATCCGAAAACTCAGTTTGGGTTTGTGGGTTCGGTCCTGCAGAGTTTGGAACCCCCGAACATTTGGAAAGATCGGTCCTGCCTGGAGGCTTGGGGCGCTCCAGGGGTGCCCATGGGCGCAAGGCAGGCCATCAGAGACACAGCAGCAGCAGAGATCGGGAAGGCTTGGGGCTTGGCACCCCAGGTTGCCCGGGCAGGCAGGCTCGGCGCTTGGCCCCTGGGGGTGCCCGTGGCGCCATGACTGGCCATCTGAGACCGAGCGGCAGTAGCAGAGGCCGGAAAGGCTTCAGACTTGGTGGCTGGCCTGGCACCCCTACTTGGCCGGGCACTGCAGGCTGCCAGGCATTGGTGGAGCAGTGGCAGACATTGGATTGCCTGGTAGCAGAACCCATGGCACAGCAGAGGCAGCAGCAGGAAGGCAGGCTGAGGCAGGCTTTGATCTTGGCAACCTGGGCGGGCAGGCAGACAGGTAGCGTGGCTGTAGGGAAGGCAGGCTGGGACCTTGGCAGGGCACTCAGTAGGCTGGCAAAGACTGTGCAGTGCGAGAGAGAGCCAGTCAGATAACCGGGCCGAGATTGACTAGCCAGAGGCTGGCTGGCAGGCTTACAGCTTCCCAATGCTACCTGGCGTCATGAGGTCAGTCAGATAGGCCGGCCGAGGCCATCTAGTAAGAGAGCGAGAGAGAGGCAGGGCGGTGCCGGGCATTGGGAGGGATGGACAGCACCTCAGCAGCAGCAGCCCAGCTTGAGGAGGAGCCCCATCCCAAGACTGCCCCTGGCATGGTATGGCGTGTGCCACTGCACTATCAATCCTTGTCCAGTGGCAGCTCAGGGAATCCCAGCAGAGGAAGGTTCATCTTAAGGAACAATAACTGCTCCACCAACTTGGCCCCCAGTCTCAGGCGGTGCGGCGAGGAAATGTCCCCTGCCATGGAGAATACTCGCTCGCTGGGGACACTCGTTGGTGGGCATGACAACAGACCCTTGGCCACTTTGGACAGGGCCGGCCACACGTTGGTCTTGCCGGCCCAGTAGACCAAGGGATCACTGCTGGGTTCAATGCATGGCTCCTCCTCCAGATAGCTCTCCACTGCTGCTGAGGCGCTGTCGTACTCCCTTGCGTAGCTCTGCTTGGGCACCACCTTCACCACTGCCCTCAGCCACGCTGTCTGTCCTGCTGTGCACGGGCCCATGCTCACCTGAGTGGCCTACACATAGGAGCTGCTGCTGCTCGCAATAGGGGTGCTGCTGCTGCTCAGCCTGCTGCTGGTGCTGCTACTGCTAGGGCTGGGGACAGGGATAGACCCCGCTGACTGAAAGGGGTGGCTGCTCCCACTCCCACCATCCCCAGGGGCATCCTGCTGCTGCTGCTGTGCACTCTCAAGAGTCCTCTCTGTCTGCCGAACCCTCTCCACCAGCTCACCCTTCCAGTGCTCATAGAGCTGTGTCTGGCGTGCCACGCTGCCCTTGACCCTGGGGTCCAGCATGGTTGCAAAAACATATTCCTCCCACTGCAGGAGCTCATCCAACCACGCCTTCAGCCCTGCCTTCAGCTGCCACACCAGGTCAACTGCCTTATCCGCCAGCTTCTTGCCCTGAGGGCCACAATCCCACCCTTGGAGAATTTCCCCCAGTCTCCTGAGGAGACTCTGGACCAGAGGGGTCGCCTGGCTGATGGTGGCCGTGGAGGAGCTGGTGGTCTCCATCATGGCCAGGAACGGTCTCAGCACAAAGACTGTGTGATCCAGGATCTCCCATTCTCCCCCATTGTAAGCCAGAGGTGTCCCGCTGTCCATCACCAGTTGAACCTGATGCAAGGTGGCTTTATGCAAATATTAATGCTCGCGGTGAATTTGCAGAATTTGGCTTCACTGGTTGCAGAATTTAAGATTTTTTGGTGCAGTCAACTCGGGTCCCTGTCTATAACTAAGCTAACTCCTACAACTATCTATCTGTAACTATCTAATATCTATAGGTATTTTCAGACGTTAAGAGATCACAGTCAACCACAGCGAACTACGGTCAATCCCGCGGCGGGGCCAAAGCACCCTGAACATCTGTTCAGCGGCCGCCAGATGTTCACCACAGTCAATCCCCACCACGCTTCCGGAGCTCCGGCCCAGACCATCGCTGAAAGTGTGGTCAAAGTGATTCCCAACGGGAAACAACAAAAAAGTAACGACTGAACGGCAACCACTGGCCGCAATCAAGCAACATGATTCCCAGCCGGGGACAAAGCATGCAGCTGAGGAGCACCAGGCAACGAGCAACAACATAGGCCGGGGAGGGAGATTTAAAGGGCACACAGCAGCAGGGGGACGTAGCGGGATGGAGCGAGGCAGAAGGGAGAGGAGAGCAGAGGGCGAGAGAGCAAAGGAGGAGGAGGAGGAGGCGGTGGTCATGCTGCACATGGAGGCGGTGGAGCCTAGCCTGTGGCCAATTGCAGACTGCCAAGCCAGTGTTCTGAGGAAAAGAGGGATGGTGATTGGGCAGGCTGGCTGCTAGTCCAAACCTTTCTCCACCCCTGGGGCCAGGAAGTCTGCTCCTCAGCTGCGCTCTCCCCCCCCCCCCCCCCCNCCCCCCCCCCCCCCCCCCCCCCAGCTTGCCAGTCAGGGTTTTTCCCGCCTGAACTCATCTGAACGCGCCCAAACTGTCTGGGGCTTCAGGCGTTCAGTTCGGGCGTTCAGTTCGGCTGTCCGAAGTAGCTGAGTTCAGGCCGAACCCTGAACGTCCAAACCATGTTCACACATCCCTACAACCCAATGCCCAAACAGGGCTGCTCGAACGCTCCAGCTGGCCTTTGAAAGTGGCAGGGCCCAGCTAGGACCACTGCAGAGACCAGCTCAACAGCGGTCCCAAGCAGGGCGTGTAAGTTTCAAAAGCCACTTCTCCCCTCCCCACAGCACCTCTCACCTGAGTGGCACTGTGAGGAGAGAAGTGCCGGCTGACCTTTGAAAGTGACAGGCCCCAGCTGGAACTGCTGCAGAGCTGGGCTCCACAGCACTCTTGGCTGGTACTTCTCAGTTCCAAAAGCAACTTCCAAGCCAAAGCATCACTATGTGGGGGAAGCCCCAGCCTGCCTTTGAAACTAGCAAGCCCCAGCTGGAGTGCTGTGGGGTCAGGCTCTGCTGCACTCCCGGCTGGGGCTTGTCAGTTTCTCTGGGGAATGCTCACATTTTGGGGCATCGGGCACCCGATTGGTCCTGTCAGGTGCTCGATGGGGTGTCCAAAATGCAGGCAATTAGTACCCAATGCAGCTCTAGTCAGCAGCAGTCAACAAAAATGTGCTGTGGGTGAGCCTCACATTGTGAGGGAGTGCAAAGTGTGTGAGAATGTTGTATGTGGCCTTTGATTAGGCTGAGCACCCATCCCTTATTTCACATTCCATGTCTATCAAATACCTCAGGAATAATGGTTGTCTTATCTACAGAGCGTTTGGTTGTGTAACCGACAACACAATATGACCTAACATTCTGGTACAAGGCAACAAAGCCAGGCGGTTCAGTTGAAGAAAGAGCGCCATCCGTAGCACTGAATACCCCGCCTTTTGTTGTTGTTTTTTCCCACCTTAATGTTAATTCAACAAAGTGATCTGTATTTAAGAAATGCCTCTCTCGTGAAATAAACAGCTTGTTGGAACATGCCCGCTTTTTTGGTTGCCAATCTCTGAACAGCCACCATAGAAAAAAGCTTACTGGAATATCGTCTTTTCTTTATAGCAGTGGCAGGCTGCCTAATGCAGTTTGAGTCATCTTTTTTTTTCTTTCAGAATAGCCAGTCAAGGTGGGCGTTGGCCATTTTAGAAGCTCCCTGGGTGAGTCATTATCGCACACAAACCATACCTAGATATAACCTTGGCGTGCCCTTGCTTTTGCTGAGTTCATTAAGACAAAAGTAAGCTTTGTGCTCTGCTGTAGCTTATTTCTTTTTGAAAGCCAACCGTTAGTGATAGCAGCCACTGAGCTAATTGAATGCATAGACTTTAAATTGAAGGCAAAGGGATTCCAGAGTTCATTTAAATTTTGATGGCTCATTAGAATAAAAGGTGCAGCTTTATGTAGAAAATCAGGAAGCAGGTACGTGAAAAGAAGTAATTTCTTTTCAACTCGGCCGGATTCTGACAGCAACTTTACTCAAGTGGAGTGGTGCCTTCATTGTCTTTGATGACTCTCCTTGCAGCTGAGAAGGGTTGAAAAGCTGAATCTCTTAGAGCCGTCTGCACCAGGAAAAGGTTGTGTTTTTCACACAGGTTAAGCTAACCCAGTGAAACCCACAGAGCAGGATTCATGCAAAGGCAGACTGTGTGACTGCACCCAGTCCCATGTGTTGTGGGGCCACACAGGGGTGGGAATAAATTGAAAACGACAACATGAGCGTAAGATGCAGTGGAGTAAAATACCAGCTCACGGTCTCAAATGTGCGACGCCCCTGCTTGGAGGACCCATGGCAATTCAAGAAGATCCCCCAGTACCAGTACATGAGGTCCATAAACAAACTAGAAATAACAAGATTCACGTAACACAGAATCATAGAGTTGGAAGTTACCTCAGAGGTCATCTAGTCTAACCCCCTGCACAGTGCAGGAAATTCACAGCTACAGCATCCCCGACAGATGGCCGGCCAACTTCTGTTTGAAAACCTCCAACAAAGGAGAGCCCATCACCACTGCCCTAGGCAGTCTTTTCCACTGTCAAATAGCTCTTACTGTTCGGAAGTTCTTCCGAATGTTTAACCGAAATCTGCTTTCTTGTAATTTATTTTTTTTTAGCCATCCCATTTTCTACATCATTTTTCAGGTCTCTGCATACAATCCATGAATATATAACAGGGAACAATTAACAACAAAAAAGAAAAAGAAAAAAAAACCAACCATAATAAACCAACAAACATAGTTGGTACCATCTTTGCTTTCTTGTAATTTGAGCCCATTGTTTCTAGCCTTACCCTCAGGGGCAACAGGGAACAAGTTTTTGCCATCTTCTGTGTGACAGCCCTTCAGGTATTTGACAACCACTATCATGTCTCCTCTTAGGCCGTTTTTAGACGATCGGTCAAATCGCGGCCGAAAAAGCATGCACGTCCCCCTTCCGGGCACGTGATTGTCGGGAGTGTATCGTCTGATCCCGGCTCCCGGCATTTTTTCAAAACAAGCGCGACCGTCTAAAAACAGCCTTAGTCTTCTCTAGGCTAAACATACCTAGTTCCTTCAACCTTTCCTCACGGGACTTAATGGTTTCCCTGGCCATCTTTGTTGCCCTCTCTGAACTGTTCTAATTTGTCAATGTCCTTCTTAAATAGTGGTGCCCAGAATTGGACACAGTACTACTGATGAGGTCTGACCAGTGTAGAATAGAGTGGAACCATTACTTCTATGACTTGGAAACTATGCTTCTGTTAATGTAGTCTAAAATTGCATTTGCCTTTTTTGCAGCTGCATCCCACTGCTGACTCATATTCCATTTGTGATCAACTACAATTCCTAGATCTTTTGCTGCCAAGCCAGGTATACTTTTACATTTGAATTTTCTTACCTAAAAGCAGAACTTTACATTTATCTCTATCGAATTTCATTTTGTTAGTTTTGGCCCAGTTTTCCAACCTATCAAGATCATTTTGAATGTTATTCCTGTCTTCTAAGGTGTTAACTGTCCCTCCCAGTTTCATGTCATCTGCAAACATATGGGCCTGCAATGCAAGGAGCCCTGACCCTGAAGGGGATGTTTTGTTTAACTGATAATCAAAATTAATTACAGTGACATTTTCCTTTTCTAATAGATGAGTCAGTGTGTGTCTGTCTAGCAAACATTTCTCTGTTAGGAAAGGACCCACACTACCATTTTGCACTGGTACCAACTTCCCTGGATCTGGCACTCCTAACCATGTTACCAACCTAGTGTAGACTGGCGGCTTACAACGTTTTTAGATTGCAGCCCTATGGCAGGTTGCTGGGATAAGTCTTTGCAGGAGCCTGAGGAGAACAAAGAACCCTATCTACACCTGCCCAGATCTTAATGGCATGGATAGCCAGGAGCCTTTATTAAAGTCAGACTCCTGGCACAGCTGGGAAGGTTCGAGCAAAAAGAAGCTGACAGAGCCAGAAGCCTAGAGAGGGATTTCTCCTCAGCAGGGAGGCTGGGAGCCTAGGGTAGGACCTGCTTTATAAAAGGGGCCAAGGAGCAGTCACAACTGGAGTCTGAGTTTCGACAATGGGATTTGGCTCTAAATAAAGAGAGCATCAAAGACAAGACCTGTCTCTAAAGCCTGCTTGAGGTAAAATGGGAAAGGAGGGTGGCCCTAATTCTGCAAAGACTCAACACAGGCAGGTGCTCTTTGACTGGCCCCTTTCCTTTTGTCTGTGATACTTGATACCCACCTCTACTGGATACATATAACTGTCCCATGTCCTCACCTCCATCTGGCCTTCCTGCCTACTCCCCTATTCCCTTACCACCTCTGCCCCTCTGCTGCTACTGCTACTCCCTTAGCTCAGAGAAGATGAGCTGAGAGATTTCCAAAATGACATCAGCTTGCCCTCTTCAGAAATTTGAACTTAGATTGGTGGCTGGTGGCCACCATTTTGGAAGTCCATCCTAGTTTAGTTCCAATGAAGCTGAGGATTGACAGCTGCACCTCTTCTCTTGCCTACTCCTCCCTCATTCTGAAGACACATTCTGCCACCCTCTCCCCACAGCAGCCTACCCCGTAGTGTGAGACACACCATAGGCAATGCAGATGTAGAACCTAGGACCACCAGCAGAGGCCCTTTCTCGCTTGATGCTCAGGAAGCCCTGCCCCCTAACGCTCTTCTCCTGGCCGAGTGCTCCTGCCTTCTCTCCACCTCTGCAGCAAGAAATAGATAGGGGTTAGGGCAGCAGTGTCAGGTGGTGCCACAGATGAGGCAAAAGGCCGTGATATGAGGGATCCGTGTAGGTCTGAGTGTGGATGAAGTTTCCCAGCCCTGAGTAACTGGGGCCCAGTGGGGTTATGGCCCCTAAAACGTTTATTGTGGAGCCCTGTCAGAGTCTGGGCGATGGTCACCACTGGTTTTAACCCACGTTAAGAAGTGGAGGCAATCTTATAGGGGAGTCCATGCACCCTTATCTATAAGGTGTTGCGATTAGACTTAGGAGGCCAGGGTTCAAATTCTGTTTTAGCCATGAACTCACTGGGTGGCCTTTGGCAAATCACTGGGTAAAAACAGAAGTGACACTGGGCTGCTGCATCCCAGGCTGACCCGGGACAGGCAGCGTGGGAGGACGCAGTGCACACCGGGCTGGGGAAAAACAAATATGTGCCCAGTCAGGTCGATGGCCGCACAGCCCAGAGGTGGGGAAAATGGAGAACATCCAACTGGCCACTCCCGCGTTGCAGCCAGAGCTCCTCCCCCCACCATGACAGACAACCATGGTGGTCAATAACAGCCAGCCCTGGCTTTCGGTCATGGTAGACCCGGCTGGGCCAGCAGACTGGCCCAGGAACACATGGGCAGCCCTGGGCCAGCATGCTTTGACCCGATCGGGCAGACCATAGCCCAGGCTGTGACCTCAAGAGGTTTTCCAAGGTCAGAGCCTGGGCTAGCCATCAACAGGGCCCGGAATACTCCGGGTCAACATCTGGCAGCGCCTACACACACGTGCAGGTGGGGTCTGTGCCCAAGCAGGCCAAACTGGTCTGCTGTAACATTTTTTTTTACCCACTATCTCTGCTAGGGTTGCCATCCATCCATGTGTCACATGGTGGATGAACCATATTTCCTATGTATTGTGTATATGAATTTAAAAGAGCCACATGGACAATGTTTATCATTTTTTCTTACCATTTTTAATATATTCGGGTCTGAAGACAACTGATAAAACTGATAAAAGGCCTCCTTTCAAGAACTCATGCCTTACACCAGGCTCCAGCCAATCCCTGATAAATGATGCTTCTCTCATGCTACTTAAGTTCACCATACTGAAGCAGATTCTAATATCACTAGGGTGGAAATCTTCAAAAACAACGGAATGACAGTGGGATAAAGTCAGAGGGTCAGAACAGAATTAGACTTCCTGGGACACATTCATCCTGGCAGCAAATAAACTGAAGTCAGTAGTTTTTCACCAGGGATGGACTAGCCACCTGTGGTTGGGAACTTTCAAATAGGTATCTTTTTTGGAGTGCAGAACTGGGTTTGGATTTTAACTCCAATAGTCCATGGAACCGCAGGGGAAGCTAGTAGACACCTGTCTGGCTTGATCCCACCTGCCAGCCGATGTGTTTTCCAGTAGTGAGGGAGAGCAAGCTGTGTTTTTTCCCCTTGCTGATATCCCCACAGGACACATTTCTGGTATTTTCCTATTCTCTTCTTGATTGTTTTTTGGAGTCGGATCACCTGTTGCAGTGCAGCGCTCTCAGAGGAGGCCTTCTAATTGGCCTCTGAGCTAATGCTTTCTCCCACTGCTACTTTGGGATGAGAACAGCTATGCCCCAAGGGTGTCGGTGCTGCAGTGCTATCAGCTTTCTGAAGCTCAGAAACGAGACACATCTACTAAACAAGTCTTTCCTTCTTTCTTTTGACTGATACACCCCATACAATGTATTATTTGGTCAATGTATCCTACATCTACCTAGTACAGGGAGTAGTGTGCCTCCTTTTCAAAGCATTGGGTGCTAGCCAATGTCAGAGACAGGATACTAGACTAGGGCCCCTTTTAGATGAGTGCGGTGCACTCGTGTGATGGGCTCGCGCAACTTTTAAAAATCCGGTGGGCGGGGATTAGACGAGAAATTTCACACGTTAAAGTCGGTCAGTCGTTCTTTTAAAACCACAAATGAAATACCCTGACATCGAGGTATTTAGTTCGTGGTTTTAAAAGAATGTGTGACCAGCATTAATGCACAAAATGTCTTGTCTAATCCCTGCCTGTGGGATTTTTAAGTTGCACGAGCCCGTGCCACACTTGTTTAAAAGTAGCTTAGATGAACTATGGGTCTGAAACGGACTGATGATGCCTACCTCCCTGCCTTTATTCCCATTATAAACCCATGTTTTCATGTTAGTTAAAATATAGGATACAAACATTGGTCACTATCCAAAGAGCTTTGCTGAGTTTTACAAATTACACACAAACACCTTGAGATGACCAAACCCAGGCCTATAGGCAAAAATGCTTTGAGACCCCCCTCTCCTTCCACTGACCAAAGGGCTCATTGAAAAACAGATAGTTGTAGAGAGCCATCCAAGCACATGCCCTTTGTTGTGTGACTTAGAAGAAAAAGGGAGAGTAGGGAGCCTTTTCCTCCTCTCCTCCATCCTTGCAGTAGAATGGAAAAATTTCAATATAGCCTTTGAGGCAGCAAAGTTTGGACTAGATGGCCCTTGAGGTCTGTCCCAACCCTAAAAGTCTAGTTGTATCATGGGATGCAATCCAATTGGGCCAATGTGATGAGGCAAAGAGATGAGAAAAAGTTCATCAAAAGCAGGGAGATTAGCAAAAAAAAAAATCAACATGAAAAAATGACAATTTTGACATTTTTGTTGTAAATGTGAGTGTAAATTTGGAATTTGAAAATAATGTCAAAAATATACAAATGAAAATTGTCTAATTTGACAGTTTGGAATGGACCCTTTGACGTTCTGGGCTTTAGGGGAAAGGTGAGATTAAGTCTGATATATATATTCAGTGTATTCCCCTCCATGGTTGTTTATATATATATATATACTGATGTCTCTTATACACATCTAGATGTGTATAAGAGACAGATACAAAAACAAGGCATCATCCAGCAATGGTCATACAAAAAAAAAAAGTTAAAGAATTTTGGGTTGTCAAACAGTTTTTCCTACTACTGCACCTTCGGGACTAGTGGCTTTACATTTTAGGAAGCAGTTTCTCCTTGTTGTTGATTTCAACAGGAATCTAGCTAGTAGCTACCGCCTCTGAAATTTCTGCAGACTTATCTTCTCGTAAGATTTTTGTCAATTCTTGACAAGATCTCCCTGGAGTATGTACTAAAATTCGGTTCAGATAGCTCTCCCTAATATCCTGGTATAATTGGCAGTCCAGCAAGATATGGGACATCGTTGCAACCTGTAGGGAGTCAAACGGGCAAAGACGGTTTAAAAAGGGTGTCCCGTTACAACAGTCCTCAACAACCATGGAGGGGAATACACTGAATCGAGCCAAAAGTTTATGGCCCAAAGCATTGGGCCAACCTCTTTTACAGTAATCAGCCGCCTGATCAACATTGGGGATCAGAATTGCATACTGCCTCAGGGGAGCTGAGACCGTTATGGCAGCAATATCTTCTTGGCGAGCAACATCCCGTATTCTTTTAATTTCTGCTCGCGCCGCCAAAAAGCCTGTTCTTTGAAAATAGGTTTTTGAAAAACCCAATTTAGCCACGGCCTCCTCTACAACTGAAAGCCACCATGATTGGAATTTATCATTTGCCAACAAGGGGAAGAAGCCCGAGTGGGGATAAACAGCAACACGCAGCCTTTGTAGAAGCGCATACTTTTTAACCCTCCAATTCCAGCTGATTTTACCCATTTCTAACCAGGCTGCAGATGCCATGGTTCCCTGGGGTAAATGCAAAAGTTTTCTCAGGAACCCTGCTTGAAGCTTATTCAGATCAAACGGGTGGGGGGGTAGCCCATACAAATGCTCCATACAAAAGTGCCGGTGCAACTTTAGCATTTAGGACATCCAACGCCATTAGCTCTTTCCCACTACCTTTCCTCGAAAAATATTTTAGTAGGGCTGCTACCAGACCTGAGGCTTGATTCAGAGCTACCTTTGCCTGGTCATTCCATAATCCAGACTTACTAAAGATTATACCTGTTATACCGATGTTAAAGGCTCCCAGCTTCCAGCAGTATTTCTTCATTTCCTTCCCCAAAATCATTATTTTGGTTTTAGCATAATTTATTTCTAGTTTATTTTGCAGGCAGTACTCTTCCAACGCCAAGAGCTGTCTATTCATCCCAACTTTTGTTTGGGAGAGCATTACCGCATCATCGGCATAGAGGAGCACCCCTATCAGATAGTCCGCAAGCCTAGGAGGAAAAAATTTGAAGAAGAAACCTTTGGCGGGAAATCATTAAGAAAATAATTTAATAGAGTGGGGGCTAGAATACATCCCTGCCTCACCCCTCTCCTAGAGGTAATTATGTTTGATAAGTGGCCTAATTGATTTAATTTCACTCTCAGAGTGTTGTTGGAGTGAAGAGCCATCATCAAATACAGTAATCTACGGTCAATTGATGTTTTACTTAGCTTCCCCCAAAGGAGATGCCTATCAACTGTGTCAAAGGCTGCCTTTAAGTCTATGAAGGCAGCAAATAATATTTTGTTCTGCGTCATATATTTTTCCACAAGATGTTTTAAGATTATAGTATGGTCAGTCATAGATCGACCCTTCTGGAAGCCTGCCTGTTCTATACACAAGATCTCCAATAAAAATTTAGCATAAAGCTTCCCGACCACACTAAGGAGGCTAATTGTCCTATAGTTCAAAGGATCTTCCTTGGAACCCTTTTTAAAAAAAATTGGGACCACTATAGCCAATAGCAAATCATCAGGAATCATACCACTCTGATTCACCCAGGTGAAAAGTGATGACAAAAAAGGGGCCCACCAGTCCTTTGGGGCTTTCAGAAATTCCACTGGTATAAGATCGTAACCCGGGGCCTTCCCCACTTTCAAGTCATCAAGCAACTTGGATATCGTATGGGGTTCGACAGGCAGCCATGCAGGTGTTTCAGAAATTGAAAAAGGAATGTTATACTCAGACTGACCTGTGAATTTTAAACTGAAATAGTGTTCCCATTTAGCAGAGGGAATCACTGCAGGCATACCCCCCATAGTTCCTAATGAAGGGCCATTTAATATCCTCCAAAACAAACCTGCATCCCTAGACTGAGCTGCTGCTGCAAGTAATTTAGCCCACTTACAGTCTCCATAGACTTTATCAAACCCTTATATTTTCCCCTTGCTGTTAAACTCCATCCTACTGGAAGGAGTTTTAATTCTCCTATACCTCACAAGCTGAGCATGTACGGATCTTTTAGCATTCCTACACTCTTTATCATACCAGGGATGATTTTTAAAATCTTTAGGCTTAACTGGTCTATACAGTAATTCCCTAAAATACTCAACAAGGATATCATATGTTCCAATGATTTTACAGTCTGTTGCAGAGAGATCAGTAAAGTGTATTTAAAACAGTGGATAATCTGAATGAACATCAGAAAACTACTGCACTTAAGTCTATCTTCCAGTTAACAAAGAACTTAAGAATGTGATATTGGGTCAGATTAATGGTCTATCTAGCCCAGTATCCTGTATGCAACAGGGGCCAGAACTGGATGTTTCTGGGGGAGAGGACAAGAACAGAGCATATATGGAGTGAGTCTTCACTTGTTCTCCCCCTACTTCCAGCAGTCAACCATGTACGTACACCTTCAGCAACACATGGCATCTCTTAACCAATCTTGGCTAACAGCTATTGACGGACCAATCCCCTGAGAACTTGTCTAGCCCATTTTTGGATCCAGTTATCCTAGGGTGAAAACAGACATGACACTAACTTCCCTTGAACACCGCTTTAACATTTCTTATGCATGTTGCAGGGCTGCATAGGGCACCAATACATCCCTGCAACATGCATAAGAAATGTTATCACTGTGTTAAAGTGGAGTTAGCGTCATGTCTGTTTTCACCCATAGTTACTTTCACAACATCCCATGGATCACAAGTTAATTAAGTGAAAGTACATGGTTCCCAAAATTTCCTCTCTGTGATCGCATTTTTAGACTTAAATATAACCTCATAATCCCAGACAGCAACAAAGACAATGCAAAGTTTATCAAATAGAAATTGGGATTGTGACCCTACCCACGGGTGGGGTGAGGTTGACCCCACTTGAGGTCCCAACTTCTGCTTTAATAAGAATTCACTCTTTTCAGATCCCTGCCAAAAGAACATGGTACACTGTCTTTTTTCTCCCATTGTAGCCCCTCCCAGTGCACTAAAGCACCTGGACTCCTAGTTTAGGAATATTTTAACAACTAGTAATAGTACTGTCCCTTCCTAGACAACAGATGGGAGAGAAAAACCTGTGAAAGCCTTTTAAACACAACAAAAACTCTCAGCTCCCAGTGATTCTCCCTTAGTTTCTGTTCCTATATTTCATCATTTCTCTCTCTGTGTTTCCATTTATAATTTGTTGTGCTGCTCACATTTCCCCGAAGGTGCCTCATCTCCAAGGAATGAAATGTTTTGAGCTAACACCCTGAGGTCCCATGTTAATGTGCTTTATGGCCCATCTCCCTGAGCTCTTACCACCTATTTTCTGAAAACACCAACGTTCCTTTTCTAGTCTAGCCGTTTGGATCAGTAAGATGAAAATGTCCAAGAAAGGAGGCTCCTAAAGAGGATAATGGACCAAATCCATCCCATGGACTAAAAAATGGGTGTAACACCAGTTCAGGGCTGCTAACCTGAAATGTTCAAAAGCCGCAAGGCAGACCTCAACAATATTGTGAGTCTGGTTTATGAATCATGCGATTTAAAATTGCAAGATTTGAAAATGTTAATGATACAATCTGAGTTTGCTACATTTGTTTTTTGGTTTCTAAGTTTTTAGGTCAGGGGTGGAGAACCTCAGGCCTGGGGACCAAATGCAGCCTTCGGTTAGTTTTTATTTGGCTCCTTTTCAGTTCCTGGATCTGGATCCAAATTCCTATCATCAAGTACTGAAAGAGTGAGCTCAGGGGAAAGGAGCAGAGATGAGGGCATGCAGTGATCTCTGGACTTTCCTTTTCCTGACAGCACTCCTTAAGCACCCTCACCACCAACTTCTGTCCAGCCCTCGGAGCTTGTACCAATTTTGAAAGTGGGGAAAAGATTCCCCACCTTTGCTTTAGGGCTACACTGCAGTCTCTTATTTTATGTTTTTCTCTGCAACAAAGAGTGCCTGGAATCTTTTCCTAAACATTTGTTTCGTGATAGAACACAAATGAAAGACAATGGTCTCCTGAAAAAAAGGAGCATAGAGTTGTATGAACATGTCTATGATTCGGTGGTCCTATGACATTAGGTGGCAGGAAAGTGGATACTCCATAGAAGAGACACCACAGTTCACAAAAATCAATCATAAACAAAGACAGCTCTGTGGAGCTCCATAAAACATAGCCACATTCGACCTGAAATGGACTTCCTGTTTCATACACTCAGAGATTGCCCATATTTTCAGAATGGTATGTGAAAATCTGACGTTTTCCTTTTTGCAGAGGATCTTCATGTATCTGTTATTTCATTATTCCAGCTCAGTAACTATTTCACTACTTTAGCTATTTTGGTTTGGTTATATACTTCATTTTAGATACCAAAAATGACCAAAGTGACTGAGCTGAAATATAGAAATAAACAAACCAGAATAACCAAAATAGATCTCTGACAAAATGGGAACCGGATCACGGTTGCTCTCCATTTTGTTGGCCCTGGATCAGGCTCGGCGAATCTGTCAGATATGGTATTCACTGAAAAAAATCTATTTCAGCCTTACGCTGCATAAAACAGATGGAAATCATGGAACACAAACCCATGCAGCCCCAGAAATTGTGGCATCTCTGCTCTCCAGTTAAAGAGACCATTTGGGGCCAAATTCATCCTTACTATAAATGCTCCATTGAGGCCACTTGCATTACCACGGAGTAGTTTGATTTTAGCACAGGGATGGGAAACTCCTGGCTGATAGGCCAGATCCAGTCTATGGCCATTTGTCATCTGGCCTGTAGATCCATCCCTACCCTCAACCACTAAAAGAGAGAGCTCAGGGGAATGGAATGGGGCTCAGTGCATGCACTCAAGGACAGGGAATGGATCCATGGCAGAGGCTGTTTTTGCACGAGGCTTGTTTCTCACGTATTTCTAAATTCCTAGAGAAACAAACTCGCGTGGGGGTGGAGCAGGTAGATGTTTCTACCTGCTACCGGACGTGAGCCAGGCACCACTGCAAACAACAGGTGCCGCAAACTAACACAGGCTTGGAGATGCGGAGTTGTAAAAGCCTCCATATGGGGTTTTTACAACTCCGCAACTCCAAGCCTGCGCTAGTTCATGGTGCCCGCTGTTCTCACTTCCAGCAGCAGGGAGGAATGCCTAAACCCCCCCCCCCCCCAGCATGCGTTTGTTTCTCCAGGAATTTAGAAATACACATGAAACAAGCCTCTTGTAAAAACAGCTATAGATTGTTGCATGAAGCCACATGAGTGGCAAGGGCCCAATCCCTGCAAGGCCCCGTGGCAGGGAATTGCTGCTACCACACTGCCGGGCACGTGCAGGAAGCCAGGCAGATGGCTGAGGGAAAGCTGGGTGGGCCAGCCCCTGTCAGAGCTGCTGCCACAGCTGGAGCAGGCTGAGGTGCCACCCACATGAGTAGGTGCTCAGCCCTTCTCCACCTCCCTCCCCTAGCTAGAGCAAGAGTCCACCCCCGACCCTGACATGACTGGGCATGATGGGCACTAGTGCCCATTGTGCATGGCCCCGCTGCATTGCATCTCAAATGGCGGCACAAATCTGCTCCGTCACACAAGTTGCCCTGCCCTGGGCAGCCTTACCCCATTTGGGGTAAGGCTACTCCGTGACACGTCCTTGGAATTTTTCTGAGGACATGTCACAGAGCAACCAGTTGCTCGCCCCGCCCCAGGGTGAGGAGGAACATCTGGCGGGCCCTGGGCACACGAGCCACTGCATCGCATGGCTCGTTTGCCCAGGGAAGGGTAAGGCTACCTAAAGCGTGGTAGCCCTCCCCAGCCCGTCTCGTGTGGCTGTACCATGATCTGGACTTTCTCCTTCCTTCTCCTATTGTAAGCAGTGCACACACCTTAAACGCTCCTGCACCCAAATCCTTTCCAGTCCATGGAACTTGTATGAAGTTTCAAAGTGGGAAGGAGAGGTTCCTCACCCTGATCTACTTTCTTCTGATGGTGTGCTTTCAAATTATTTTGGGGTGTGGGTGGTGATGATGCTGAATGGCTTGAGCGAAAATTCGTGAGGGGCGGAAGGGAGAGGTCTCGCTCCTGAATTTGGGGAGGACGGGGGTCAGTCTACTGTTTCCTCCCTAATTTCAGATTAAGGGGAGCAGGACAATGTGCAAGGGATGGATCCATAGCACAGATTCATGATCTGGACTCTCCCCTTCCTTCCCCGATCCTTGGCACACGCTTTACAGTTTTGCTAACTCCACCATGTCATAAATCAAGAGACAAACTTAAAAATCAAGACATTTGCTATATAAATCTTAAGTTGCTATTTTTTCAAATATAAACCAACCAGTCCTCCCAGAGCCCAGGAGGGGCACAGAGACACGCAACAGAGGCTGCTTTTAGACGACCGCTGCCCGCTTGCGCCTGTAATCATGCGCCCTGTAAAAGTGCTGCGGGCAGCGTGTAGACACGCCATATTTCCGGTTGCACATTCTTTAAGAACACTAAATACCTCAATATCGAGGTATTTAATTAGCGCTCTTAAAGAATGTGCAACCGGAAATACGGCGCATCTAAATGCTGCCCGTGGCACTCTTACAGGGTGCATGATTACAGGCACAAGCAGGCAGCGCTAGTCTAAAAGCAGCCAAAGTTGCTGATCGGGTCAGATGGTGCAGGATTTGGGGCTCTGGGGGGGGGAAGACTGGAGGCTGAAGCCCAGGCCTAGTGACACCACTGGGATTGGGGGTGGGGTCACTCACTCACCGCTGCTGCTGAGCCCTGGGGGGCTGAGGGGGCCGGCTGCTGGGTTCTCTCCTGGGCCACACTACCTGATACCCGCTTCCGTCAAGCCAGACTGAAACAAGAATTAAAAAAAATCTTATGAGAAATTCTTGCGAGATTGAACATCGCACCAAAATCTCTTTCTCGGTGTGAGAGAACTCATGAGATTTCTCACAAAATGAAAAAAAAACCTTTTTTTAAAGTATTGGGGCATTCCAGGACACCCCAGGACATTGGCTGACTTACCTCACACACCCCTGGCTGCTGGCTTCCAGTCAAGTGGCTGTTCCCTGTCTCCTTCCGTATTCTGCAGAACTAAGCTTGTTCTCTGCAGAGTTTAGCTGGGGGGAACCTGACAATAAATTATCTGAGTGGGGAGGGGAACCAGGTAAGCCTCTTCCCAGCTGTGTGCAACACAATAATCAGTCCCTGTTTCCAGAGGGACTGAACAGGGGTGCACTGTGTGATTCCCTGATATCGGTTCCCCTGGAAATGTGGACTGATTAGAGTGCTGCTTGCACACAGCTGGCAAGAGGTTTCTCTGCTCCCCTCCCCACTCAGATCATTTATTTTCGGGTCCCAGCTAAGCTCTGCAGAGTGCAGCATGGCTGGGGATGCAGAAAACATGCTCAGCTCTGTGCAGAATGTAGAGGGAGGGTGGGAGCAAGCAGTGAGCTGAGTAGCACTGGACGGCAGGCCAGCAGCCCTACAGTAATCAGCCCTACTGATCTCAGGAGATTAGTAACACTAATTACGAGTGAGGCTCAGAAATCGAGTCTCCTGCGATAAATTGGTGAGAGTTGGCAATGATGCCTTTGGCACCCCCACCCCAACTCCTATCCAGCCCACAAAGCTTGTGCTAACTTTCAAAGTGGCCCATGGAACAGTAAAATTTCCCCATCCCTTTTTTAGTGCAAAGTGGGAGCAATTGTCTTCCCAAACATATTTTAGCAGCACACAAGCCTGTCAGGTGCATAAGTTAATGAGACAATGAGCCTGTTTGCCCTCTTGCTGTTAGAAGCAAATTGTATTCATCCAGGAGTGGTTGGCATTTCCAACCTACCTTAAGGCTATTTGAGCAGGCAGGTGTTCTCAAATTAGATCAAATTGCATTTTGCGTAGCCTAATGACTTCACACCACCTGAGCTCCACCCTTAGCAATCAGAAAGAAATTGAGATAGAGCAGAAACATGCTGGCAGCCTAAACCAGATGTGAGAAACAGCTGGCCATAGGCCAAACCTGGCCTGTGGCTGTTTAGGTTTTTTTATTTGTCCCCTTTCAAAGTCCCAATCTGGCCCACGGATCCAGTCCTTTACCCTTAAGCACTGAAACAGTAATTTCAGAGAAAGGGGGTGGAGATGAGGGCAGACACCCAAGGATAGTGGAGATCCAAGGCATAGATCCATAAACTGGACTCTCCCTTGTCTTCCCCCATCCTGAGCACACCCCTTAGACATCCCTTTCCCCAACTCCACTCTGGTCTATGTAGATTGCACTAGGGGTGAGCATTACAGATTTGGATTAATCTGTAACTGCTCGTAACAGACCATTATGGGTCAATCCGTGACGAACCCGCAACAGTGTCCACATGCCCATTCCAAATTTGTATTAAAACCTATAAAAAATGTTTTTTTTAAATTAAGAAAGCATTGCACATGTGCAAATGGCCACTGGTCCATTCTGTGTATGTGCACCCTTTTCCAAAATGGCAGTAGCAGCATCACAAAATGGCAGCCAGTTTGCACATGCGCAGCAGCCATTTTGCAAATGCGCAGACTGGCTGCCCATTTCCAAAATGGTGGTGATGCTGCTGCTGGCATTTTGAAAAAAATGTGTGCATTTGCAGAATGGTCCGGCAGCCATTTTGCACATGCACAATTTTTTTTTAAAAAAAAATTAATTATTTTTTTATTTTTTTATAGACTTAAATACATATCCGTAATTCAAACCCATAATGAAATCCAGAAATTGCCCTCCACACTCCCATCTCTAGTTTGTACTAATTTTCAAAAAGGCCCACAGGAGAAAAAAGGCTCTCCGTCTCAGACCTAAATAGAGTTCATTCACACAAGGTGTTTTTAAATGAAATGCTACCACGTATGGCCACCAAGGAACTACTCATCCAGCCACCCATATGAAGGTGTTGCAGGAGAATGCGTGCTCCTGTGAGCCACACAGCAACGACTCCCAGCACAATCTGGAGTACATTGTGCATGGCAGGCCAAAAAAGTGCGTGGCACGCTTCCCCCTCCCCCATGATCATGGTATGGTCCAGTGTGAGCCCACTGCTGCAGTAGCCGCGCTGGGAGCCCCCCGTTAGAATTCCTCCCACTCACTCCACTTAAGTGGCTGCTCCACAGCTGTGCCACTCAGCAGCCACAAACGTCCCACCCCCACACACATGCACCAGTCTTGCTCATTTAAAAACACCCACAGTATTCCATACCTCCCAACTGTCCCTACTTAGAAGGCACAGGCCCTCTTTGGATGCCATATCTCACTGTCCCTCTTTCAGGAGTCAAAGACCCTCTTTCAGGAGAGAGAGAGAGAGACCAGAATTCAAGCCTCAAGCACCTCTTTCCTGGTTGCCTCCTACATAAAGCATTTGAGAGGACAATGTGGAGTGTGAAACAAGAAACTTGGTGGAATGACAAGCAGGAGAACCTCGGTCCCTCTTTATGTACTTGGAATGTTTGAAGGTGTGTTTAAGTGTGTGCAGAGGAGATTAGGGATGGGCGAACGCAGTTCGGAAGTTCAGAGTTTGGCCCGAACTCGGCCTGTTCGGACAACCGAATCCAAACCCGAATCCGAACACGAACTGGCCAAACCGAACTCAATTCTGAACGTCGAAATGACCGAACAGTTTGGTCAGTTCGGATCGCATTCAGGTGAGTTCGGGTGGCAAAAAAAGGTTCACTGGAAGGTCGAACATGACAGGGAGGGGTAGTACTAGTCACTGAGGAGCAGACTTCCAGGCACCAGGGATGGAGAGTAGGGATGGGAATTCCGGATCTACCGGTATCCGATAATGCCGGTATCGGGCGTACCGGCATTATCGGATTCGGCCCGGTAATCCGGCCCCCGGTACCGGATTTCAGTGTGCCGGTTTTTT
>QEPC01009251.1:525187-537445 GCA_003113815.1 Sphenodon punctatus
GCCTTGAAGCCACTACCAATTGGTCCTGTAAAGCTAGAAGCATGAAGTAATTGGCCAGTGAATGTGTCTGTCAGTCTTTTGGGTTGCTCCACATCCTCCCTTCTACTGTCTCTCTCCCACTGCCATGCAGGATGCCTGCCTCTGACTGGCACCGCATGTGCTGCTATTTATCTGAATAATGGTCTTCACAGGGGCAACATCAATTGCTTATAAAATTGGTTCCCTTTATCAAATTGTCCTGTAGTTTTTTAGAAATGACAGGGGAGGTATGTGTAAACAAGTATCTTGTAAACAGGATGGAATATACAAATGTTACAGCTGAAAATGTATTTTCAAGTTAATGTCTTATACCATCAGGACCCTTTATCCAATCTTTCTGAAAATTGGCAGGTATGTTAAGCTTGTGGAGGGACACAACATGCACAGGTTTCATGCAAATTGGATGGAAAATAAAGACGTTGTAGCCGTGAATGTATATGGAGCTTTTTTAAAAATCACAACATTCAAATGCTTTCACAATCGTTTTCCTTTACCTAATCATTTCTAGATTTGGTACACATAGCGCCCTCCATTGGGGGTACATATTCCCCAAGTTTCATCAGAATTTAATATGAAACACAAACGTTATAGCTGGAAATATGTTTTTCAGTTTTTTCCCTTTATTTCAAAAATAAAATGTTGTTTTCATTTCTATTTCATTATTATTATTTGTTGTTTTTGTTATTGCAATAACAATAATGAAAATGACAATTTTCGTTAATATTACTGTAATAACGAAAACTACATGCACACCCCTACCATGGACAGGTTTTTTTGAAACCAAAGGCATCATTTCAGAAAAATTCAGAATGGAGCTGGGCAAAGTTGTGTTGTGGGGGTTGCGGGGGAAAATCAACTGAGATTGGTCACCAGGTTACTGAAGGCTCACCTCTGTCTCTGTGGGAGGGAGAGTCTGGTAGCAGGGCACAGAAGCTACTGGGCTCGCCTTTAGGGGGGAGTTGGAGGATGTTGTCATAAATTTAGAGTTGCCAGATATGCAAATATTTAGAGGACACTTATAAGCAATACAGGTTGCAGAGCTGCATTGGCACCAGTGCAGCCCTGCAACCTGTATTTCTCGTAAGATTCTCTAAACAATTGCATTTATGGCAACCCTAGTCATAAACGGATGAGAGACGTCATTTCAGAACAATGCTGCTGACCTCAACCATGGCTTTGAGGTGAGA
This sequence comes from Sphenodon punctatus, assembly GCA_003113815.1. Classification (NCBI taxonomy): domain Eukaryota; kingdom Metazoa; phylum Chordata; class Lepidosauria; order Sphenodontia; family Sphenodontidae; genus Sphenodon; species Sphenodon punctatus. The sequence continues at coordinate 526,414 of QEPC01009251.1, forward strand.
CAGTAACTTCTATGTTGGGAGAGTGTTCCAAATATTACAGAGAGGTACAGGAATTTGGGCTTGGATATGTGGGGCTTGCATGTAGCCAAAGAGAACTTGGATAGTGGGTGGCTGTTGGAGAGAGAGTCCGAGAAAAACCGAGTCAAACCAGGGGAAGGCCTCCTGGGTTTGGCTCTGTGGTAGTACATTTTCACAAGCACAGAGGACAATGTAATCAATCCTGGGAAGTCCTTTCAGGAGCAGGGCCCAAAGTGATGGCCTATATTTTATTCATTTATTTATTTGGATTTTTAACCCACCCTTCTCCCAAGGCACAAAGTGGATAACAACATATAAAATGAATACAGCCCATAAAAATGTAAATGGTATAAAAATATGGTGCACAAATGAAATATATATATATATATATTATAAATGAATTTATAAATATTTTATTGTGCACTTTATTATAAACTTTACAAATATCAAATATCAATTAATTTTTTTAAAAAAACAACACAATTTAGAACTCTGAGCAAGACCGATAAAAAGTTATTTCAACTTGCCAAATGGCGGGCTGGAGTCATTTGGGAGTTAATGATGCACCCATCACATTTTTCCATTCACTAGTGAGTAATTAACTATCACCTTGGCCAAGAATCTTTCAGATTAGGCAGTCAGAAGACCTTACAGAAATATATCATTTCTGTCATTAACATTTTAGAGTTGAACTGATTTCTCATAAAAGGGAGATAAGCAATTGTGGAGTAGGTAGGAAGAAGGTTGGAGAGGGATAGGCAATGCTGTGAAACCCTCCCTTTGGGCACTGATGTCAATGTATCTGAGGGTGTTTTTAGACAAGCACCTCCCCACCCATTACCCACTCATCATGCATGTTGTAGGGCCGCATTGGCACCCTATGGGCACTTTCACACAAGACAATCTCCACCCACTATACATGTTACAGGGCACCCACAGGACAACGCTGGAGCCATGAACATGCATAATGAGTGTGTAATGGGTGGGTAATAATAATAATAATAATATAATAATAAATTCTTTATTTGTGTAGCCACAGGCTATTGCAAGTCGTAAGCAATATAAACAATACAAAAATAAATAGACCAGAGTCAAAAGCTCCCATACAACATCACCCAAATCTCTAGAATTCGCCTAACTATAATGCTAGACAACTTAATTTTGAGCCGCCCTGAACACACAGACCTAGTCCCTGCTCTAACGGTGATATAATATACATTTTGTTTGTGAGCCCATTGGCTATTATCGTCCAAAAACAATATCCAAAATTCTACAGTTGTCTCAATACAAATAAAAGTAAAACTTATATTTAAGCCATCATAAATTGATTTGTAAAGTTCCCACTGTATTTCCTTTGCCCCGTACCCCACTCTGCTCGTGACTGCATCCTCCGCTTTGGGTGGATTACTAATACTCAGGGGTCCTAGGGGTCGCTAGTGATTTACTCCTACAATCCATCACCAGCCCAAAATGGGCCACTTGACGGGACAACTGAGTGTCAACAGGTTTTAATAGTAACTGTAGGATAGGGACATGGTTGTTTGCTAACAGCTGGAAGGAAAAAAAGTCCTGTAGTCCTTTCCTAGGGGCTACCAAAGCCGGGCAATAGAGGAGAACATGGGCGAGAGAGACAACCTCCTGAGAGTCACAGAGAACGCAAAACCTGTTTTCTCTGGGAATACCCGCATAGCGGCCCTTTATAAATTCCATAGAGAAGGCATCGCATCTCAATCGGGTGAAAGCCTGTCTAGCTAGGAGATCCCCCCAGGAAGTTAGATAATAAGTTTTTAGAGATATAAGAGGTGGAGGAAAGTAATGCTGAACTGCTCGCTGGACCCTTAAAAGGGCGTCCTCCTCCTGTGTCTCTTGGTCCGCCAACCTCTTGGTAATTAGGGATTTGGCTGCCCCATAGCCTATCTGCCATAAAAATTCGTGCGAGAAACCTAGATTCTGAATTTCCTTCAGCATCTCTAAATCCCATAAATCTAATAAATTATGGGTCACAGTTAATGCGATCAGCGACCTGTCATTCCCGGGAAACATACAGTTCAGCAGCCAATAATTTAACATGGCACGCAGGACTATATGCCTTAGCGTGCCACAGTAGGTTTCCGCTCTTAATATTACCTGGGGGTGCCCCTGGGTAAACCTAGGATTGATCGCAGAAACCCATTTTGGATCACCTCGAGTCTGTGCAGGAAAGCAAAACCCCAGGCCGGGATTGCATATACTATTTGTGGGATCACTTTTGCCTTGAAAAGGCGCAGTACTGGTTGAACCAATTTCCCTCCCGGCCCCCTATAGAAACCCAATATTACAGCTATGGTGCGTTTAGTCTGTACTCTGACGGCATCGAAGTGCACCCTCCATGTACCTGAGGCCGAAAAAACCACCCCCAGGTATTTAAAAGATGCGACCTGCTCAATTTGTGTGCTTCCCATTAACCACTGGTGGGTTTTGTGACGGTTGAGATGCCCCACTACCATCACCTTGGTCTTTTCATAGTTAATCACGAGGCTTTCATTTTGGCAATAGAGCCCAAATTGGTCCATTGCTCGGCGTAGGCCTACCCTGGAATAAGAGATCAGGACAGCATCGTCCACATACAGGAGAGCGGGAATAGGCCTGTCTCCTACGACCGGTGTATGTGAGTCCCTAGTGTTTAGGAAGGCAATAACATTGTTTAAAAAAAGATTGAAAAGCACTGGAGCCAAGATACAACCTTGTCTCACTCCAGAAGTTACCTGGACTGCAGGAGTCAGACCACTAGCGCTTGAGCATCGGACCTGGAGGGTGTTATCTACATGTAACTTCGTTATTAAATATAATAAACGAAGATCGATCGAGGTCTTTTGAAGTTTATACCAAAGCCAGGATCGAGAGATTGATTCGAATGCCATGCAGAGGTCGACAAAGCACAGAAAGAAATCCTGTCGTCGGGCAAGGGCTTTCTTTATTAGAGCTGACAAGACCATCACTTGGTCCGTAGTAGATTTGCCCTTTTGGAAGCCCGCCTAGTCCAACTCCATAGGGTGAGAAAAATCCATCCACCTTTGGAGTTTGGCTAGCAAATAGCGGGCATACAATTTCCCCACCACGCTTAGCAAGCTGATGGGGTGGTAATTCCAAGGTAAGGCGGGGTCCCCTTTCCTGAAAATAGGGTGGACAATACTACTTAGCCATGAGGCCAGAATCTCACCAGACTCATTGATAGCCGTAAATAAAGGGGCCAAAATTCCCGCCCACCAGTCAGGAGCACATTTCAAACATTCCGGGGGGATAAAATCCTCCCCTGGTGCCTTTCCTGGTTTAATATGGGAAATTAAAGCCACAAGCTCCTCCGAGGAAACTGGCGGCCATTGCGGGAAACAGTCCCCTGAGTTAACGGGAATACTATAGGAACAGGGTGAGGAGGAAGAAAAAAGTACTGCAAAATGCTGTACCCACTGTTCTGAGGGAATCTGAGGACGAACCATGGGTCTCCCTCGTGATCCGGTAAAGCGGATCAATTCCCAAAATTCACGGGAATCGCCCTTACCTGCAGCTCTCTGTAGTTTGTCCCAGCTTTTGAGCTAGAATTCACATTTTTTACTAAGCAATAACTTCCTATACCTGGACCTGGAATATTGGAGTTGGGAACGAAGGTCCCTTGTTGGATTTTGACTAACGGCCTTTACAACTTTCTGGAGTGACGTTCTTTCTGCACGGCATTCTATATCAAACCAGCCAAAATTAGGTTTGCTATGGTATAATTTTTTAGTTTCTGACAGTATTGGGGCCAGCATCTTAGCTAAGTTTTNAACTCCATAGGGTGAGAAAAATCCATCCACCTTTGGAGTTTGGCTAGCAAATAGCGGGCATACAATTTCCCCACCACGCTTAGCAAGCTGATGGGGCGATAATTCCCAGGTAAGGCGGGGTTCCCTTTCTTGAAACTAGGGTGGACACAATACTGCTTAGTCATGAGGTCAGAATCTCACCAGACTCATTGATAGCCATAAATAAAGGGACCAAAATTCCTGCCCACCAGTCAGGAGCACATTTCAGACATTCCGGGGGGATAAAATCCTCCCCTGGCACCTTTCCTGGTTTGAGATGGGAAATTAAAGCCACAAGCTCCTCCGAGGAAACTGGCGGCCATTGAGGGAAACAGTTCCCTGGGTGTACGGAAATACTATAGGAACAGGGTGAGGAGGAAGAAAAAAGTACTGCAAAATGCTGTACCCACTGTTCTGAAGGGATCTGGGGACAAACCATAGGTCTCCCTCGTGATCCGGTAAAGCCCTCGAAAGGGGGGGAACTGTAATACCCAGCACTGACAGAATTAGCGGGAAGTGATCAGACTCCTCTCTAGGGCTGATCTTAAGTGATTGGATGTTATACAAAAAGGCCTTAGAGGCCAAAAAGTAGTCAATTACGCTAGAGCCTATATGGGAATGATAGGTAAAATTACCTATCAAATCTCAACTCAGCCGGCCATTTAATAAGGCCAGATCAAAAATGTCACAAAAGTCAAACAGACGTTTAGACTCTGGACTAATTACCTTATCCCGTGAGGATCTTGGGGCCAATTCCGTACATTCCGATGATTCGTCCAGCTGAGGACCGACCAGCCCTACCTCCAAATTGCCTGTTCTTATGTTAAAATCACCTCCGACAATAAGGATAGCCTGGGGGTATAAGTTTTTTGCATCTGTAAACATTTCTGCGGCTATATCCCAAAAATTGACAGGGAAAAAAACCGACAATAACGGCGGTAGATATACAATGCCTATTAACAGACCCTGACCCTGAGGGAACAAACAATAAAAAATTGCTAAATTAGATTTAAAAGAACCCACTTGTTCCACTTTAATTTTGAGATTTGTTGAGACTAATAAGGCCAAACTCCCACTGGGGCGACCTGAGGAGGCTGATGGTGTGGCCTGAATACAGTACACATCAAACCCCTCACAATTAAAATTATGCAAGCTGCAGGTTTCCTGCACAAGCAGTACATCAAGACCTGAAATAAAAGCATTAAAATCCCTGTCCAATTGACAGGAGTACCAACCCGTATGGGTGGGTAATAGGTGGGGAGGCGCTTGTCTAAAAACACCCTCTGTCTTGACCTTCAACTAGGCCTGGGTCTCTCCGCACAAAGGGTGTTTTCAAACATGATGACATGACACCACTGGTGGCCATGCTTTAATCCACATGGCCACCGGCGGTGCCGTCATGTTTGATCCTGTCCGACAGATGTTTCTGTGGGCAGCATCAGGGCTCTCTCCAGACCGTGGCAGGATTTAGCCCGTGCTGTCACCTGGGCTCCCTGCCAAGTCACAACATGGGCTAAACACGGGAAGCCATCCCCGGATGGGTAGAGTGGGCCGTCACGTTTGATTGTCCGTTCTACCTGACTCCAATCCAGGACTGGAGCTTTTTCAGGAGGGCGCAGCGGTCTCATAGGCCACCATGCCCACCCATCAGGGAGGAGGGCAGGCCACGCTCAGCAGCGTAGGGGGCAGAGCTGTGCGGACCATGTCTGCATGTCGGCCCGCCCTCTCCCTGTCCCCTCCCTGTCCTGGGCTGCTGGCACGTCTATTTAGCAGTAAGGTCAGATCCTGCCTGGGGTGAGAGCCCTCACCCCGGGCAGGATCAAAGTGTGATGGTGCATGGTGCCATCACATTTGAAACCACCCAAGGTCTCTTCTGCTTTGGAGCAAGGGGTTGGACTAGATGACCTTGAGATCCCTTACAATTAAATCTATAATGAGTACCCCAGAAAATGGGATTGATTATACCCTACTCCAGGGATAGGGAACCTCACACCCAGGGGTCAAATGTGGCCCCTGACAGTTTTTATGTGGCCTTTTTCAAGCTTTTAGATCTGGTTCCTGGATCCAGTTTCTGTATCAAACCACTGAAAAACTGAGCTCAGGGGAAGGTAGCAGAGATGAGGGCATGCACACAAGGATAGGAAACAGATCCATAATCATGGTCCTCCTTTTCCTGAGTGAACCACTTACGCAACCCCACCCCCAACTTGAATGGGGCCCTTGGAACTTGTACTAATTTTCAAAGTGGCTCCAGGCGGGTAAAGGTTTCCCACCCCTGGCCTACCTGAACCGAAATGGTGGGTCTGGCTAATATCTGATGTCTATTTATGCTCCATCGGGTATCCATTTCTCTTATTTTGGGTTGGTTTTGTTGTTGTTTTTAATTTAATTCAGTTATTTCAGTATTTTGTTTACATCATTTTGGCAATGGCATAACCAAAATTTGAAATGATTAAAAAATCAAAATAACTGAAAAACCCCAAAAACCCACAACAACCCCAAAATAGAATATCACAAAAAACAATATGTGTGCGCCCATTTTGGTCACCCTTGAAGGGCTAATGAAAATGCAACTAATACCCACAAATAACAAACCCACTGCTCGTTCCAGCTCTACTTCCAACTCTACAATTCTATGATTCTATGACAAGTGATCCGCCACTTATGCCAAACTGCAAAGTAGTGATTGATTTCCCAATGCCCACAAACTGGAATTAAGTTTCCATACTTGGGGTGAGAATATGTCTCTCCCTTACCTGAGGGAATGAAATTGGCCCATGTGAAAATAATGGCCACCAACTAAAATAGGGTCTGGCTGAGCTCAGCTGGACTTGAGGGGAGGCGAGCTCAAGAGAGCTCCGTAGGAACTGGGGAGCTCAGAGTTCAGGAGAGAGCCCTCCTAGTTGAAGTCTGGAGTACTTCTTCTCATGCGGGGAGCTGACTGGTTGGTAGCCAGCTACTGGGGCAGTGGAGGCTACCTGAACTCAGCAGTCTTTGGCTGCAGTCAGCTGTGCTGATCAGGGTCCTAGGCTAATTTTATTTATTTATTTATTTATTTATTTATTTAAATAATTTGTATCCCGCCCGGGGCGGCTAACAATCTCAAAATGTAAAATATAATCATAAAAAATGTTATAAAATACTCATAAAACCAGAACAATTAAAACATGTTTAGGGAACAGTAAGACAAATAATACAATAAATAAGGGTGGCGGGAGATAAAAAAACCTAAACCCCCCTCCCCAAAGGCCTGGGCGAACAGCCAGGTCTTGCACATTCGCCTAAATGTTAAAAGGCTTGGGGCCAGGCGAGCTTCCTCCGGGAGGGAATTCCAAAGGCGCAGCCCGGCCACCGAGAATGCCCTCTCCATTGTGGCCCCCCGCTTGACACGGGGGACCTCCAAGAAGGCACCCCCGGCAGACTGAAGGAGCCACTCTGGGGCACGGAGGGCGAGGTGGTCCCTGAGGTACGAGGGGCCCAGACCGTGAAGGGCCTTATAAATCAATACCAATACCTTGAACCTGACTCAGCACACTATTGGCAACCAGTGCAGAGTCCGGAGCACAGGTGTTATGTGCTCCCGACGACCCATCCCTGACAGGAGCCGGGCCGCCGAACCAGGAACAGGGGCAGCCCCATGTAGAGCGCATTGCAGTAGTCCAGCATCGAGGTGATAAAGGCATGGATGAGGGAGGCCAGATCCGGGCCGGAGACGTACGGACACAGCTTCCGCACCAGATATAGCTGGCGGAAAGAGGCCTTCGCCACTACCTCCACCTGCCACTCCAGGCGGAGATCTGCATCCAATATCACCCCCAGACTCCGAACCTGCTGAGCTATAGGAGGGCAAACCCCCCTAATCAGGGGGGCCAACACCTCCCTCGCTTTCCCCACGACATCACCTCCGTCTTATTCGGGGTTGAGCTTCAGTCTGCTCTGCCACATCCATTCTGCCATGGCCTCCAAACACTGGGACAGCAACGACACAGCAGGGTCTGGGTCAGTTGAAAAAGAGAGGTACAGCTGACTATCATCAGCATATTGGTGACATCGCACCCCGAACTCTCTCACGACCTCCCCCAAGGGCTGCATATATACATTAAATAACAATGGAGACAGAATAGAACCCTGCGGAACGCTGCAGGATAAAGCGCGGAGGCAAGATGTTTCAGCTCCCAACACTACCCGCTCGCTTCTCCCCGAGAGGAATGAGCAGAACCATTCAAGAACAGTCCCGTCCAGACCCCCCCAGGTCATGCAGCCATCTCAACAGCAGCCCATGGTCCACGGTATCAAAAGCGGCCAAGAGATCTAGCAGGATGAGAAATGTTGAACATCCTGCATCCATCTCCCGGCGGAGTTCATTGACCAAGGCCACCAACGCTGTCTGGGTGCCATAGCAGGGGCGGAACCCAGATTGAAAAGGATCCAGGAAACCAATGCTATCTAGATGCGCCTGGAACTGGATCGCCACCGCCCACTCAATAACCTTCCCTAAAAAGGGAAGGTTAGAGACAGGTCGGTAGCTGGCGAGTGCGTCCACATCCAACGATGGTTTCTTCAGCAAGGGGGTGCACCACAGCCTCCTTGAGGCTAGGCGACAGCCTCCCCTGCTGCAGGGATGCGTTAAACACCCTCGCCAGCACCGTCCCCAACGTCTCCCTGGAGGCTTTCACCAGCCAGGACGGGCACGGATCAAGTTCACAACTGGTGGCTCTCACAGACCCCAAGACATCCATCGCATCGGCTGGCATCACTTCCTGAAACTCCCCCCACAAAGTTGGACCGGACGGGGCCTCCATCACCTTGCACTCTCCACCTACTGCCCCTAATCCAGCGTCAAAGTCACTCCGAATCCGAGCGATTTTGTCTGCAAAGTAGGTGACAAACTCCTCACAGCAGGCTTGGGACAAGTCCCCATCAAGGCGGAGGGAGGTCGGACTGACCATCCCCTGCACCACCCGAAACAGCTCCGCTGGGCATGACTTCACAGACGCTATGAGGACAGCAAGGAACGCCAACATATTTAAGAGCAGTAGAAGGCATTCCATAGATGGGACACAGCAGGGCTGCATCCCTTTGAGTGCTACATAATAGGGATGTGCGAACGCGGTTCAGAAGTTCGGGGTTTGACCCGAACTCTGGGTGTTCAGCCTGTTCACGAACACCCCGAATCCGAACCGCCCCCCCACCCAAACTCGTCAAAGTTCGGGTTCCGAACCCATTCGGGCGGGGGCAGGGAGGAACTCGGTTTTTCCTCCCCCCTCCAGGCTGCGCGGGTGGAAGGAGCGCTGGGGAGCACCTCCCCCCCATCCTGACCAGCCCCGTCAATTTTTTTTAACCCACCCCCACCTCAGGGATCACCCTGCCTGGTGGTGCTGGGGCTCCAGCCCCGGGTCCGGCGGTGGCAGGTCTGGCGGCAGGTCCGGTGGCGGTGGTGCTTCGGAGCACCACTGCTGCTGGACCCGCCGCCGCTGCCAGACCCAGGGCCATAGCCCCAGCACCACCAGGTAGGTCAGGCTCTGGGTCGAGCAGCAGCGGTGGCAGCAGCGGTGGTGGGTCCAGCAACGGCAGTGCTCCGGAACGCTTCAGGCCACTATTAGGCCTTCCGGTTTGACCCGGAAGGCCTAGTAGCAGCCTGAAGTGCTCCGGAGTGCCGCTGCCACCGGACCCGCCGCTGCTGAACCTGGGGTCGGAGCCCCGGCACCACCAGGTAGGGTGATCCCTGGGGTGGGGTGGTTAAAAAAATGTTTTTATGAGGCTGGGATGGGTGGGGGGGAGGTGCTCCTTCCACCCACTCAACCTGGAGGGGGGAGGGAAAACCACCACCCCGAACGGGTTTGACCCCCCCAAACTCATGAACCAAATGGTTTGGGGTTTGGCCAAACCCCGAATGGGTTGAACACTGAACCCCCCGGTGTTCGCACATCCCTACTACATAATACTCCTTCCCTCATCCCCTTTGTAGCAGGGAGCAGTCCTGTGGGGCTGCTGCCTCTTTAAGAAGGGGGCTGTGTGGGTCTTCCAGAGGGCTGAGCATGCCCAGGGGTGTGGCAGAGCCAACCCCATAGCTGGGGAACAGCCCGTGGGGTAAACAGGCTGAGAAACCCTGGGGCAGAGTGGGCAGGTTAGTGGCCCTTTAAGGCTGAGTAGAGGAAGCCTGGCCATGCCCACTCTGCCTGTATAAAAGGAGAGACAAGACGGAGAGGAGGGAGTCTCTGCCAGGAAGCCAAAGGAGCAACATCGCCCTGAGAAAGCCTTCCTGCTCTATGCTCTCCAGGGTGCTGAAGACTAGAGAACCAAAGGGATCCAGGCAAGTGGGAGATGCTGTGCCCAGGAGGGAGCCTCTTGCCCGGGGAAGACTTGGCCAGAGCCTAGGCGTTTAAGGCCTGGATGGATGGACTTTGGGGGGGTTGAGGTTGTGTTGCTCCTGACTCTGCCGAGATGGACCTGGGCCTGCAGGGTGGAGGCAATTAAGCCAGCAGCCTCAGGTACAGAGGACACCGGTTGTGTCCAATAAAGGACTGTGGACTAATACCCTCTGGACTGTGTGGTGTGTCCTGAGAGGGTACCCCCTTCTTGGAAGAGGGGGATTCAGTTGAGGCTCAAGGCTGGAAAGGCGTAGCAGGGGGTGAGCTAATTCCCTAGAGTGTGACCCCAGCACCCTGTGTGGTCCTGGGAAACCACCCCCACCCCCCACCCCCGCTACACACTTCCTTGCCTTCAGAGAGCAAAGGAGCCAAACAGGGCATAACAAAGGTCACGGGGGGGGGGGGCGGCATTCAGACTCTCCTAGGGTTCCCGCCTTTTGCAGTTTGACCCTGAGACTCCCATGGGCCAAAATTGGAGTTTCAAGGTCAAACTACAAAAGATGGCAACCCCAGAAGCCTCAACCTCAGATCCTGGTGGTCTCCCCTTGCCCTCTGGGTTGTCCACACCGACCACTGGCTCCTACTGCCAGAGCAAGGACATGGCTCGGGGATCACCACCCTCTCATTGCTGGAGTGAGGATAAACCAGACCATGATAAAAACTAGGGGCGGGACACCGGACCCATTACCGGGTACCGGATTTACCGGTTACCGGTTTCACAAAAACCGGTTTCCCGGATTAAATCCGGTATACCGGTGCCGGATTTATTGCATTGGTTTCAATGGGGCGCTGTGTCCCCATTGAAACCAATGCAATTAATTAAAA
>QEPC01009251.1:541902-592297 GCA_003113815.1 Sphenodon punctatus
TATCTAGTGCGTAGGCTGCGTCCGTATGTCTCCGGCCCGGACCTGGCCTCCCTCATCCATGCCTTCGTCACCTCGAGGCTCGACTACTGCAACGCGCTCTACGTGGGGCTTCCCTTGTGCTTGGTTCGGAGGCTGCAGCTAGTGCAGAATGCGGCGGCTCATCTTCTTAGGGGGACGGGTCGTCGGGAGCATATTACACCTGTGCTCCGAGCTCTGCACTGGCTGCCGATAGCGTGCCGAGCCAAGTTCAAGGTGTTGGTGATGATCTATAAAGCCCGACACGGTCTTGGCCCCTCATACCTTAGGGACCGCCTCGCCCTCCGCGCCCCAGAGCAGCTCCTGCGGTCCGCCGGGGATGCCTTCCTGGAGGTCCCCCGTGTTAAGCGGGGGGCCACGATGGAGAGGGCATTCTCGGTAGTGGGGACGCGGCTTTGGAACTCCTTTCCGGAGGAAGCTCGCCTGGCCCCAAGCCTGTTGACATTTCGGCGACACTGTAAGACCTGGCTGTTCGCCCAGGCCTTTGGGAGAGAGGGATGGTGGGGGGGGGGGTTTAGTGCCCCCACCTATTTTGGGTTTTATGCTGTTCTTAGCCCTGTTTTAATGTTTTAATGTTTATAATATGTTGGTATGTTTTTAAACTGATTTTATTGTTTTAATATTTTGGAAGCCGCCCCGAGCTGCATGGCAGGAGGGGCGGGGTAGAAATGCATGAAATAAATTAATAAATAAATCTCCCCTCATTTTGACGCTGTTGTAAGACATGGTTGTTCCGCCTGGCTTTTGGGGGGAAGGATGGGTAGGGTGGGGGGTGGTTAGGGATTTTTACTCCTCCCTTTGTTGTTGTTTTAATGTTTTTAAATATTTGATGATGTGCGTCGCACAGAGCTGCCTGTGGCAGGATGGGTGGGTTAGAAATTTGTCAAAAAATAAATAAAATCTCCACACTCCCTGCCACTGACTAGGCAGTGCCTGGGTGAATGGGTCATAGCTACACTCTTGGGTGGAGGCAGTGATTAAAGCAGTCTGCTGGGATGGGTGGGGTGCAGAATTCCCCACACTCATTCCTGGGGATGGAGATTTCTGTTGTGGCTGCCATGGTGGCCCTAATTTGAGGGAGTGGGAATAAGATTTCCTCCCCCACGATGAGAAAGGTCTCTCCCATCCCCCAACCTTTTACACTAGTGCAGCCAAACTATGGCTTCATTCTGTGATGGAGTGATGGGGAGGGAAAGAGTTCCCTATACCAGACTGGGACACATGGATTTGTAAGGATTAAAAATTCAGAAGTCATCGCCTGGGTCTTGGAGAGAATTTCAATCATGTCCCCTTCCTGAGTAATCACCTCAGAGGCTGGAACTAAACAATTGATATTCTGAGTGTTAACGTCCATAGCACTTCCAGCATTCAAAATGCTTTACTATCCTGATTTAGTTCACCCTTAACCAACCCTATGAAGTAGGTCAGTATTATTCCCATTTTACAGATGGGGAACCAAGGGTGAGATAGTGACTTGCCCAAGGCCACCCACTGCATGGCTAAGACAGGATTTGAACCATGGTCTCCACAGTCCAACGTTAACACCTTATTCACTAGGCTACACTTAGCTCTTGATTAACCTACATCTTCCTTTATGTGTACAGTTAATAACTCTGAGAAAGTTAACAAGTAGCCAGAAAACAGGAGATTGCTTATTGCAGGGTTTTCTCTTTCCACTCCAAGGACTGCATTCAGAGTTGGCAAGTGCATCTGACCTCCCCAAACTCAGCCTTGCTTCTGGTGGACATTTATCTAGATTGTCAAAACCACCCACTGTCTAAACCCAAAAAAGGAAGTCTAAGGCTTGCTTTTCCTGACACTGAGATTAAATTCTCAAAACATGTGGGCAGAAAAAGACTCTCTCCACAAAGCAAAATGGAGCCAAAAGCATGTCTGTTACCTGCCAAGCATTCCAACCTGGTACTTGGTATCCAGAGTAAGAGCTGCTGCTGTCTGATCCCATGGAGAGGAGATCTGAAGGCAGTGAGGAAAGAGAACAACTTTTTCTCAGATTCAATTGAACGTTGCTCTGTCTTCCCTGTGCAGCGGGAAGCCTTTTTTTTCTGGGTTGGTTTCCTTCTGAGGAAAGAGCGACTGGAGTCTTATGGTGTGTAATAGAAATCCATTTATTTGCAGACTGAGGGGGCATGATGCCCTTCTGTCTGTGGTCTTCCCCCCCTCCCTCCCCCAACTCTCCCAGGGCTCTCTACCAAGCTCCAAATTACCTCTGCTGCTTTAATCACTGCCTCCACCCAAGGGTGTAGCTATGGCCCATGCACCTGGAGGGCTCCTCACACACATGTAGAGTACATAGGCACACTGGTGTGGATTGCCCCAGCCAGGGGGCCATTCCCTATTCTGCACCGAGGCCTATTCCTAGATACACCCATCTTCACCTATTGTCTCTTCACATCTCCTGCCAAAGGGTTGAGTGGCTCTAATGCCAGGTATGGCCAACTACTCAACTCTGCATCCAGAGTGTTACATCATTTCAAGAGGCATGGGGCACATAAACTCTTCACTCTAAGGGCATAACCATATCATTGGGCCCCTGGCTCTCACTACCCACAGATGTTCCCAAACATTCTTTTGGCAACTTCCTCCCCTTCCAAGCAATTAATATATCCTGCCCCGCTCCAGACAAGTTATTTTAGAAAAGGAGCTCCCACATGGTAGGGTTCCAGGGTCCTAGTTGGTAGCTAGCAGCTAGTTTTGAAACCTGATAGGGAGACACACACACCCCCCCCAGTGATATGGGGGGGAAGTGCAGTGGGACAAGGAGGAAGACTGATGGACTGACTGTCACCAGGACAATGGCAGAGTGTGTGGGGGCAGGAATGTGAGAGGGAAGGAGCGAACGGGAAAGAGAATAGGATAGGAAGGATGACAGGGTGCATGTGGCAGGGCTGGAGAATAAAGGTGCAGGAACCACAGCACCGTCTGGTCTCTCACCAACAGCTGGGAAACTGCTGGGGTGTGTGGCATGGGTATAATTATAGGAAGGCAGGGGGAATGCATCCATCCCAACTTTAAAGGGCGGGGGGAGGGAGGAGGGATGAATGCCCATGCCCCATTGAACATTTGAGCCCCACACAGAACTTCCAGCATTTCCAACTCTGCTCCATGTAGAGTTTTGAGGAAGGAAGGGGGGAGGGGGTGGCTAATCGGCTAACTGAATTGAGTCAACTTTAGACTGATAGATTTAGTTTGCAAGACAAAAGATTTTGGGGTGAGGGAAAGCTGTCTCACTGTCTGAGACTTCAGGAAGGGGTGGAGAGAACATACCCTCAGAACAGACCTATCTGCTGAGAAAAACACTGCAAATGGAGACGAGGGCCATGCAAACTCTGGAATAATAATAATAATACTACTACCGGGCCCTTAGCAATAAATAGCTTTTACAGTTTTAATAATCTGAGTTGAGTTTTCAAATTATTTCAGTCTTGTTAGGGGCTTCTGGGTCAGTGATGCATCTGTACATCAGAGATAGGGCTTCTCTGAGTCAGGGGTGGGTTCCTGCCTCACCTCTAACTTTAAGGCCAAAGTTACACCAATTGTGGCTAAGATACAGCCTAGCCATGTTCTTAGGATCACATGGGCAAATATTCTGGGATCCTCTGATCTAAAGGCAGGGTGAACACAACAAACAACCACCAGCTTTAGCTGTGTTCATGGGAGGGCTCCAGATTGAACCATCCTAACTTACCCCACTCTTATCAAAGCACAGTGTGGGAATGTAGCCACATGACTGCCCTTCGTGTCAATGGCAGCTGGATGGCTAACCCTCGTCCCACTGCTTAGAACATGTGGCTCTAAAAGGCAGCGACTATCAGTACATCAGCTCTGCATCCTTTTATCTGGGGATGACTGTGCAGTCCTTTAAGCAGCCCATTTGCTTCTTTTGACAACTGGGAAATGCAGTGTGGGCGGAGGGTGGTTCTCGCCCCGTCATTCACATTTCAAGTGATTTTGTTCAGTTTCTGGATGATTGGAAACTACTCTTCTGTGCCAAGTTGCAAATCCTTTATATATATATATCTACTCCCATCAGAGACAAGATGCACAACTTTGACGAAAGGGGGAAATGGTGTGTAACTGAAAGCAAATTAAATTTGGAATCCTGTTGTTTAAAACCTTTTAAAATAAATTGAGTCAAAATATCAGTTGGTGTAAGACAGCTACGTTGAACTCAATGGTTCCTTCCAATCCCTCAGCTTAAAATGGTGTAGTTCCATTTAAGTCAGATCCTGAGCTGATGACAAAAGATGGAGCTACATTGGTGTCAATGGGCCAGATCCTTGCTTGGTGTAAAATAGTATAAACTACATAAAACTCTTATGTGGCGGTGGCGCAGCGGTGGCTCAATCCGGACCAGAGAGGGCAAGGAGAACCACAAAAGTGTGGCCTGCTGGCCTTGCCCCCATGCTACACCCAACACCTGCCCCCCACCATGACAGCCAACCATGGCAGCCAATGACAGCCAGCCATGGCGGCACCAACCTGGGCCAGTACACCAGCTTGGAAACAGACTAGATAGCCTGCCATGGCCTGCTTTGGTGTTAGCCTGGGCTGTGACCTCAGAAATCTGCCGACACCGCCCAGGGCAATCCAAGGCCAACATCTGGTGGCACCTGCACACATGTGCAGGTGAGGTCTGGAAACAAGCAGGTCACAGTGTGCTATTGTCATGTCTGTTTTTGCCCGGTGACTTAGGCCGCTTTTGGATGAGCGGGGCGCACTCGTGCGCTGTGTTCACGTGACTTTTTAAAGTACTGCGGACGGTGATCAGATGAGACTTCTCACGTGTTATCGCTGCTCACACATTCTTTTAATACTGCGGATTAACTACCTTGATAGTAGAGGTATTTAGTCTGCAGTATTAAAAGAATGCATGAGTGGCGATAATGCGTGAGAAGTCTCGTTTAATCACCGTCTGCAGTACATTTAAAAGTCACGTGCACACATCACGCGAGTGCGCCCTGCTCATTTAAAAGCGGCCTTAGATTCCCCAGTTGAAAATACGGCAATTCCGTTTGACTGAGTGGGATCAAATCCTGAGCTGATGCAAAAAAGGTGTGCTCCAGAAGAGTCAATGCATTGCTGGGGTAAAAACAGTGTAACTCTGGAGAGGTAGAGGGGAGAATCTCCCGACCCATGGCTAGTTTTGATTTGTCCCCTCTTCAATTCCTGGATCCAGTCCCTATCCCCAAACACTGAATGAGTGTGCTTAGGAGGAAGGGAGCAGAGATAAGGCATGCATGCACTTGAGGACAGGAATGGATCCATGATCTGAACTCTCTTCACTAGTCCTGAGTGCATCCCTGCAGCCACATGGGAAACCCCCAGCCCATAAGCACTGAAGAGTAAGTTTAAGTGAGTGGAGCAGAGATGGAAGCATGCACTCAAGGACAGGGGATGGAGCCATGGCACAGGTCCATGATCTGAACCGTGCTCTTTCTTTCCCCATCCTGAGCATACCCCTTAAGCTCCTTTCCTCCTCCTGGCAGCCATGTTGCACATGTGCAGTGCATTTTTTTTTTTCTCATCCAGATCTCAACAAGATCCACTTATTCAAAATAGCAAGAATTGTTTGCAGCCCTAAAATAGCATGATTCTTCTTGACTCAATGGTCCACCCAGATTATAAAATGACATTGTTCCTTCAGAGCCAAGGGGGGTTAGATGCGCACATGATGTCCTTCCACTGGACTCAATTGAGTTATACCACTTTATGTTACCTGGCCCCCCTTGCACTTAGGTGGCTTCCCAGGACATACTGCTGTTAAAACAAGCTCTCAGGTGGCTGTCTTAATTTGCAAAGAAAATCAGAGCGGCTGTAGCTTGGGGGAAGGAAGCTGTGATTCTAAGCAACACTATTCAAATTGTGTTTTGGTTGGGAGATACTGACCACCCAGCAGAGGTTAAAACTGGTAGAAACTAGTGATATTCTACTGGCATTTTTGGCCCTTTTCCTTCTTTGTTCCAGAGGTGCCCGACAGGATATTAATGTTTAGCTCAGCAAAAAAGCAGCTTTTTTTCCTAATGTTAATTCTTAGTCACTGATTTCCACAAAGGTTCTACCCAAAATAAATGAGGGGGAAACACAGAGTGTGAAGGAAAATACACCCAAGATTTTAGCTCTTTCATGCGGGGATAAAAGGTAATGATTTTTATTCATCGGATAAATCATGGAAGCCACTATTGGCTATTGAAACAAGGAAGCTTTGTGAATTTCTTGCTACAAGTCAAGGTGAATGCAGATTAAGGAACAAATAATGAAAAAGTAAATGTTGTGTGAATGAGCCCTTAGGGCAGAGACTGCCAGGCCTGGGTCAGTTGAAATGGAGAGGTAAATTTGGATGACATCGGCCACCAAACCCTCTGACAACTTCACACAAAGGCTGCATGTACACATTGAACAGGAGAGGATAGAACCTTGTGGAACTCCACACGTGAGATCCTGGGGAGATGACAAACAATCACCCAGCACCACACGTTGAGTTCTCCCAACCAGGAAAGAATGGAACCATTCAAGAACAGTCCCACTCACCACGGCTCAGTCCCGCAAACAAACAGGTCACCAACATCTCATAGTTAATGGTATCAAAT
Source organism: Sphenodon punctatus (assembly GCA_003113815.1). Lineage (NCBI taxonomy): Eukaryota > Metazoa > Chordata > Lepidosauria > Sphenodontia > Sphenodontidae > Sphenodon > Sphenodon punctatus. The sequence continues at coordinate 548,547 of QEPC01009251.1, forward strand.
GCAGCCAAGAGATCTAACTGGATCAACAGGGATTAAAGAACAAGGTGCAAGTTTACAAGCAGGAAGGCTGTTGTATGAATGAGGCGTGATAAAAGGAGGGTGGGCCACTGAAATACAGGGAAATATGCAGCTTTGTGAATGTATTGCTCCAGGCAAGACGCTCCCACACATGGACATCCATCGTCCATGTGGGGGAACATCCTGTGTAAATGTGGGAGGTGCATGGTTGTGCGCTCCCACGACCCATGCATCCTCACCCCCATGCATGGAGCAACCTGCAACAATGCAGGTTGCTCCATGCGTGGGCATGGGGGGGGGTGCACCCGCCCCACCCCCCATCCCCTCAGTGGTGTGCCCATGGACTGCCCCACCACCACCACGGCCTGTTTAACAAGGGCCACAGATTAAGGGACAAGTGGCAGGTTTGCAAGAGGAAAGGTACCGTGTAAATGAGCCATTTCACTTGGGGAGCCTGACAGAAACAGGCCAGCAGTGGGGAGAGATAGTTAATAGATCAGAAACAGACATTTCAAAGGATGAAGCCAGGTGAAGAGTTAATAGGCTTTATGGTTATTTTATTTTTTCCCAGGACAACCAAAGCTGCCAGTGGATCCGGTTCCAGGACTTGTTTAAGTTCCTGAACAAGCCCTGATTAAACAGGAAAAACCTGTGAATTGTTGGCTTTGGAATCCGGGATTGGGGGCAGGGTGCACTCAGCTACCACGTGCGTCATGTTTCATTTGAGTTACTGACGTCTTGGAGAGGAAAGGGGAAAAGCTGGAAAAGAAGGAAAAAATAGATTTCATCTTAGGAGGAACCGTTTACAGGACACATTCCTTACATTCTTTTGCTGGAGGGATACCAAAAATGACCTCCATTAACCGACTATAAATTTGACCGAGCAAGGGTAAAACTACAGTGAATCTTTACGGGGAGTTTGTGTACCAGGCTGCAATTCATCTAGCAATGTAAGTGAGAATCCAGGGCTTTGCATAGCTCTAATTTCTCTTCCAGAAGCAATGGGTTTAGTTTCAGAAAGGATCCTTTTCCTGGTAAAATCTGTAACAATATCCCAGTAGTACAGCTTACAGAATGGCTGTTCTGGCACAGCAGGCTCCTTTATTTCTATTTGAACAGGTTGATTCAGAGAACCAAGTACAAATCCAAGACAAATAAAAGGTGAAGGCTTTCCTTGCCTTGTTAACCCCTTGAGTCCCTAAGGGCAGGCCTGCATAGCTATATTGCCATGGTGGATGATCTACTCCAGGGATGAAGGAAATCTAGCCCATATTGGTCTTTTTACATGACCCTTTTCCAGTTCCTGAATCTCTGGCCCATGAATTTAATTCCTGCATCTTCTCACACTCATGAATGTATACTTGTCTCTCCTGATGTTCACCTCTCACTCGTCTCCTCCTCCTTGTCTCTTAGATTGTAAGAGACAAGGAGGACAGTAAGTTTACGGGGCTCTGTCCTTGACTGGTTCTCCTCCTACCTCTCTGACCGCTCCTTTAATGTCTCCCTCCCTGAGTCAACCTCCCCCCCCCTTTCGGTTGGGGTCCCCCAAGTTTCTGTCCTTGGCCCTCTCCTCTTCTCTATTTACACCCTGTCCCTTGGCAAAATTATTGCCTCCGACGGATTCCAATACCATCTCTACGCTGATGACACCCAACTCTATCTTTCTACCCCCTGCCTCTCTCTCCTCATCTGTCCACTCACGCCTCGTCAACTGCCTCTCTGATATCTCCGCCTGGATGTCCCGACATCAACTCAAGCTCAACATGGCCAAGACCGAACTCCTCATTTTTCCTCCCTCCTCTTCCTCTCCCTCTAACCTGCCCATCTGCATCGATGGAGTCACCATCCATCCTGTTCTCCAAGCCCGTAGCTTGGGCTTCATCTTTGACACGCACCTCTCTTTTAAACCTTACATTGACTCTGTTGCCAAATCCTGCCGATTCGCCCTCCATAACATTGCTCGGATCCGCCCCTTTCTCTCTACCTCCTCGGCCAAAACCCTTGTTCATGCCATGGTTATCTCTCGCCTCGATTACTGCAACCTCCTCCTTGCTGGCCTCCCTCGCTCTCACCTGTCCCCCCTTATCGCAATCCAAAACTCCGCTGCCAAGGTCATTCACTCTGCCCGTCGCTTCGACCATGTGCAGCCTCTCCTCTTCTCTCTTCACTGGCTCCCCCTTCCTGAACGTATCCTGTTTAAACTCCTGGTATTCACGTTCAAAACACTCCACAACCAAGCTCCCCCTTACCTCTCGGACCTAATCTCCCTACGCACTCCTGCACGCGCTCTCCGCTCTTCCTCTGTCCCCTCCCTCACTCTCCCTCGTTTCTCCTGCTCACCTAACCGCCTTTGACCCTTCTCCCTCGCTGCTCCCCATGCCTAGAACTCCCTCCCTGCCCACATCCGCCTTGCCTCCTCCCTCCGCTCCTTCAAATCCTCAAGACCCACCTTTTCCTTGCTGCCTTTCCCAAGGCCTGCTAGTCTTTCCCTGTACACTTACTGTCTGCCCTCCTCTGCAGACTGCTGCCACCAACCTCTTTGTAACCAAGCCAAGCATACGCACCTGAGACTTCGCATCCGCTTGAATGTTTGTTTTTCTCCCCTGTCTCTCCCACTGTCCCCTCTCCCTGTCTCCCCCCCTTTGTCTTTTAGATTGTAAGCCATAGGCAGTGACCGCATCTGGTTCTATGTTCTGTACAGCACCAGGTCACACGACTGGCGCTATATAAATGTTTATAATAATAATAATAATAATAAATCCCTTTGGGGTTGGGACCTGTCTAACTACTATACAGTGCCATGTTCATCACTGGCACTAAATTATTATTAATAATAAAATAATAATATTACCAAGCACTGAAAGTGTGAGCTCAGGGGAATGGAGTGAAGATGAGGGCATGCACTGAAGGACTGGGGAATAATCCATAGCATAGCTCCATGAACAAACCCCAGTCCCTTCCTTCCCCCATCCTAACCAAATTCTTTAAGCATCTCCAACTCCTTTCCAGTCCACTGAGCTTGTACTAAAATTGTCAAAGTGGGAGGCAAAGGACAATGGTTCCCTATCCTGATCTACTTTCTCTTCGTTACTTGCTTTCAGACTATTCTGGGTGGTGGTGATGCTGAATGGCCTGGGTGTAAGATAGGGGATGAGAGGGTGGAGAGGAGAAGGTCTGCTCCTGAGTTTGGGGGACAGTCTAAAGTTTCCACTAAAAACCAAAGAAAGTGTAGCAGGAAACAAATGATCATGAAGGAGCATGGGAAGCCATAAGGATTTTACACAGTATTCCAACTTAGGGTTGCCACTTTTTGTGGTTTCACCTACACGCTCCCATAGGCTAAAACTGAGTGTTTGGGTGAAATCACAAAAAATGGCAGCACTATTCCAAATGTGGGTTTGTGTTACTGCCCACGTGAAAAGAAGGGCTGTATGAATGAGTCTTCAGTGATTTTAAGTTAACCATGAAAGCAAGGAGTTCCAGGGCCAGATCCCAATGGTGTCATTGATTTCCAAGAAGATATGCTGATTTAACCCCAGTTAAGAACCTGGAATGCAGATTTGAACCATTTGAGTTTCCTACACAGGCATTCATCCAACATTTTACACCAGAGTGCAAAGTATTCTGTCTGATCTGTCAAATCAAACCAAACATGTCTTTTGGAGGCTGATCTTGGTCAAGAACAGAGGGAAGTTGCCACTTACTAAAAAAATGACTAGAAGGGAAGACTCAAAAAGGATGCCATTAAAAAATGGAGAACATTTGTTCTCCATTGCCACTGAGGACAGGAACTGAAACCCAGCAATGGGCTTAAGTACATTTAGTTTGAACATTAGGAAAAACTTCTTAACAGAAGACTTTGACCCAGGGAAGGGGACAAGCTGCCTAGAGAGGTTGTGGAATCTGGGCTGGCTTTGGAATTTGCTGGGCCCAGGGCGAAGATGAAATGTGGAGCTTCTGATAGCTATACCCCCTCCTCCATGGCCCTGCTCCCTCGGTGGCACCCACCCCCATGGGGCCTTAGAGGTGGTTCTGTCTGGGGCTCTATATCCTGCCCTGGTAAAAATAGGAGCCATTGCAGGGGCCTTGGACGTAGAGAAAACAGCAGGGCCTGGAACAGTTGCCCAGGTCACCCTGCAGTAAGGCCAACCTTGTGTGGAGGACTTTCCTTCCTTGAAGGTTTGCAACAAAAGTTTGGACGGGCATCTGTCAGGGATAATTTAGATACAAGCAGAGACCCATGTTCACTGTGTTTTCCCCAATGGGAAAAAAAATACAGTGACCAACACGAGTCCATGGACATAGCATACCCTGCTTCAGGGGAGGAAGTTGGACTAGATGATCCTTGAGTTCCCTTTCAACCCTTACATTCGACGATTCTTTGAATGATCTTCATCTTTCTGCTTTGAAATGTCAGATATCATGATTAATGAGACAGAATCTTGGTGAAATCCATAACAAGAATGCCATATGTTTCAGATATAAAGCCTGATTCTCCTTCAAGTGGTTCCATAATTCTCACTAATGGGCTCATGAGCTCTGCTCACAGCACCTGTGGTCTTTCACAAGCTGTCAATCATTCCTTGAATGCACCTCTCACCTCCCTGTATATCTAGGGAGTGATGTACTCCCTGCCCTTCAGTTCCTCCCAACCCAAGAATACTCGAGTGGTGTAGGAAGGGTGAGAATATACAGAGCCGTCTCAAAAAACCTCAGTTACAGGAAAGTAACCTTCCCTTCTCACTGACCCTAAGATTCCTCTACCCAACTGGCAACTTAAACCTCATTCATACAATCCCATTCCTCCTTACAAACTCACACTTGTTCTGTAATCTGTGCTTGCTTTGCACAGCAGCAGTGAGCACACAGCTGCTGATTTCCCTGCATTTCAATACTCCACCCCTTTTCGTTAGGTGGCAGAGAACTAGAGGTGGGCCTTCAGAGGGAATTATGGATCCGTATTACAAATTCCCATCTTTAATTCTGGATTGAATTCATGATCCATATTTTGGATCTGTATTTAAATCAATTAAAAAATAATTTTAAAAATAAACCCATTGTGCATGTCCTAGGCTGGAGCCTAGGAGGGGGAGAAGGCNGGGGGGGGGGGGGGGGGGGGGGGGGGGGGGGGGGGGGGGGGGGGGGGCAAGGGCTAGGAGGGGGAAGAGGAAAGTTAGGTAGGCAGGGAAAAGGGAGGGAAGGAGGCAAGGGGGTAACAAGGGAACCTCTCAGCTGCTCTCCAATACCAAGGAGGCAAAGTGCTCAGCATAAGAGTCAGACAGGCTGGCCTAAGAAGGCATACGACTCATAATCAAGGTCAAGGGACAGGGAATTGGGGAGAGGGAAATCAGGAACTGGGAGTAGGGAACTGGAGACAAGGAAGAGGGAAGGCAGGGACCAAGGGCAAGGAATGGGGAACCAGAGGCAGGGAACAAGGGATCAGAGCTAGGGGAGCAACAGGGAACTAGAGGTAGGGGGTTAGGGAACAACAGGGGACTAAAGGCAAGGAGTTGGGGGAGCAAGGGGGCACCAGAGACAGGGAGCAAGGGACCAAGGACAAGGAACAGGGAGCTGGAAGCAGGGGCAAGGGACAAAAGACAGGGAACCAGAGGCAAGGAGCGAGGGGCCAAGGGCAAGGGGCTAGAGACAGGGGACCAAAGCTGGAGGAGTCAAGGTCCAGGGGACAGCTAAGGGACTAAAGAACCAGCAAGCAACACAAGTCTGGAGGGTCAGGGAACAAGCTCATGTGGGAACAGTGCCCAAAGGAGAGGGGAGAAGCAAGTTTATAAGAGAGGCAGGAGACAAACACAGAACAGGGCCTTTCCAGCCAACATACAAACAAACAGACAACAAAACACACAATACGCTATGGGGGGTTTCAAGGGAGTAGAGAAACACATCCACATAGACAAAGGGCAGGATATCAACACAAGGGTAGGGAGAAAGGTATAACACACTAGGAAGACAGAGGGAACAGAACACAGACTCAAACAAAGGTACAAACCGAAAGAACACACATAGAGTCAGCATCATGAAGGAATGACCTGAAGCTCCACACCTGCCACCGCCCTCAGCAGCCTTAAATAAATACTACAAGGAGCCAATCAGGCTGTGGCAGGTGGGCCCACACCCCCTATCAGGTGCAAGCGGGGCACAGAGCTGGAAGGCAGAGAGGGAACAACAAGACAAGGAGGGAAGCCATTCTTTGAAGCAAGCCCCCAGTGGCACAGGAGGCACCAAGCACCTCACGCAAATCCCAAGAGCAAGGGTTCAAGGCATAGCCATGACAGGTGCAGACTAGCTGCCCTTTTCCAAAATGGCAACAATGCTGCTGCTGCCATTTTTTTAATATATAGATTTTAAGCCAAATCACAACAGGTGTGTTGCAGTTCAGTATGGATTACTACAGATTAATCCATAACTTGGATTATGGATTTTGTTCTTTCCTGTCGGGGGGGTGGGTGTCCCAGCTGGTGGGGATGGGCGATTTCTCATTGTCTCCTCAGGACCTTCCCTGTGGAGTCCCGCAGGGTTCTGTCTCTCCTCTTGTTCAATGTGCATTTGGAGGTTTGGGGTGAGGTGCCATTGATATGCTGATGACACTCAGTTCTCCCTCTCTTTTTCATCCGACCCAGGCCCTGCAGTCTCAGTGTTTAACCAATGTCTGGTTGCTCTAGGGGACTGAATGAGGGTGAACCGATTGAAGCTGAATCTTGACAAGACTAAAGTGATGATGGTTGGTTGGCCTTGTGACTTGGAAGGGACGGGGGCACCTGTCATTGATGGGGTCCGACCCCCTCTGATTACGTAGGTTTACAGCTCCGGAGTGCTTTTGGATCCCTTGCTACGCCAGGATTGTCAGGTGGTGGTGGCAGCCAGGAGCACTTTTCACAAACTCATTCTGGTGAGACGGATGCAGGCTTTTCTTTCTGATTCAGATCTGGGCACTGTCATTCATGCTTTCACCACCTCAAGGCTAGATTACTGCAATGCACTCTATGTGGGGCTGCCCTTGATGACTGTTCAGAAGCTGCAGCTGGTGCAGAACACAGCAGCGCTGCTCCTTTCAGGGACAAGTCACCGGGAGCCCATTACACTGGTCCTCCAAAGTCTGCACTGGCTTGCTATAGCTTTCCAAGCACAATTCAAGGTGCTGGTTTTGACCTTTAAAGCACTAAACAGTCTAGATCCCACATATCTGAAAGTCCGCCTATCCTACCATGTCCCTTTGCAGTCCTTACGGTCAGCCAGGGGCACCCTCCTATGGGTTCTGTCTGTTACCTTTGTTCATGGAGCGGGGATGCACAGGAGGGCGTTCTTAGTTGCTGCCCCCATTTTGTGGAACTCACTTCCCTGGGAAGTTCGCTTGAGCCTGGGCATCTTTTGGAGCTGGTGCAAAACTTTTTTATTTGAAAGAGCATTTGGCAGGCAGGGATAAAAGGGGTTGGTTGGGTAGTGAGTGGGAGTTTGTGGGGAGGGTGTTTTGATTGTATGAATTTTAATGTTTTTATTTTTATGGTTTGTAAGCCGCCCTGAGCCTTGTGGGAAGGGCATCATAAAAATATAAAAAAATACTGCCCATTATGAACAGTTACAGATTATTCCGAATCTGTAATGCAGGAAGTGGTAAAGATTTCACATATTGCAGATGTTGGTTTGTGCCACTACCCACTCTACCCGTGTGGTGTGAATGAGCCCTAATGGTCCCAGAGTACTCTATTTGGTACCATTGGTTATTTGTATAGACAGAAATTGACACACAAACATTCAAGCACAGAGGCCTTAGCAGGAGTGTAAATTTCATATCATCTCACTTAGACCCCATTACATTGGGCTCATGTAATGGGACATTTGCCCACCAGCCAGGTCGTGATCAAGTGGATAGAAAAGTAGCTTTGTAGCTAGATACCATTCTCTCTCTGGCTCTCTCATTAGCCGTTCTCTCTGACCACTGAGGGTAGGACCAGGGCCAGCCCCAGACATGTGCCACATGTGATGCCGCACATGGCCCCGCAGCCCGCTGGGGTCCTGTGCTTGCCTGGCTGGGTGGCAAGCTGCAGTCAGCTTCTCCCCCAATAAGTACATCTGCCTCCCCTCCCTGTCTCTGTTCCCATCCTTCACCTGCCTCTGCCAGCTAGTAGTGTGCAGCAGCAGCAGCGGGACATTGGGACACCAATCGGACTGGGAAATAAAGCTGTTTGTTTACAAACAACTCCTCCCCATGTGAGTGATCAGAAGATTTTTGCCTTGTAAAGAAAGTTCTTCGAGATGGCTCCCAACATTCTCACCAGTGGGTTGTGCATGCTCACCCTATTCAAATGATAGACCACGTGATGGTCTCGAGCTCCTCTAATATAAAAAGTACTCTCCCCTTCAAATTACAGTTCCTTTTGAGGAATATAAGAAAAAAATTCCATGTGGGGCTGGAAGGGTGGGTGTTGTGAGAATGTTAGGAGCCATCTCAAAGAACCTTCTGTTCTTCTTCGAGTGGCTCCACACAGGCTTTTTTTACACTCATCTGCACCCACAGAGTAACCACCGTTTTCCCCGGTTGCTCCATGCGTGGGGAAAGTGGAGGGTGAGTGGGGATGCATGTTAGGCAGGTGTGCGCATGCACCGCCACTCACCGTGGGCGCGTGCGCCGCATCATTCACACAGGGCTCCCCCACCCATGAACATGCAGAAAACTGCATGTTCATGGGTGGGGAGCAGCCCGTGTAAAAAGAGTCACATTCTCACAACTTTCTTACTTATACTATCTTAGGCAGGAATTTAGGATGTAAAGCAATATCTATTCTGTCTTGGAAAATCTGCAAGTATGATTCTGAGATGCTAAGTATGGCTGCTATTTCACTAACTTTCTTAATCCAGTTATTGTTAACAGGAATACTGTCTTTAAACCTCCACCCCATAACCAGTTCATTTGTGCCCCCCCCCCAATATAATTAATTAACGCTGTTCCGGGGGCACAAATGAACTGTTTATGGGTGGGGGGCAGCGTGAATTGATTATATGGGAGGCGGGCAGTGTGAATTGATTATAGGGGCACAACTGAACTGGTTATATATAAGCCTCTTTTCATGGCATAATGTACTTAATAGGTTGGCTGCATTTTGGGTGTCGTGTGTTTGATAGCAGCACCTCTGGACCGGTCACACCGCGTGCGTGTACAGGACACCGATGGCACTGGCAGCAAGAAGCAACAGGCCCCGAAGGCCAGGCTGGCTAAGCTCACCCCCTCCCCCAGTAAGGCCGTGGATGCAGTCAGTCTCTCTTTGCCTGCTTCACTGTCCTCCTGGCTGCCCCTGCAGTGGAACCACTCCTGGGGAGTGGTGGTAGACACTTGGCTGGGGAGGTGGGAAGCATTGGGAGGCCATACTTGTCTATGGCCGCTCGGCTGAGCGCCAGGTAAGGCAGCCAAGGGGTACCAAATGGGGGGGAGAGGGGGGGAGAGAGAAGCATGGGCAAGCCATGCTTCTCCATGTCTGCTCAGAAAGGTGGAAAATGGGAATCCTTCCTGTCCAGAGGGAGTACATTTTATGTAAATGTACACATTTGCATAATTAGGCAGGGTCTAATTATGCAAATTAGGCCCCTCATCAAGCCTTCACACACGGCCTCACAAAGCCTGGGGACGGCCCTGGGTAGGACAAGAGAGAATGGGCTTAAACTGAAGGAGAAAAATTATAGATTTAATAATCAGGAAGAGTGCTGTTTGTCATTTCTATAGCACTTTCAGTGTTCACCGTGCTTTACAATCTTTAACCTAGTTCACCCTCACAGTGACCCTGTGAGGTAGGTCATTACTAATCCCATTTTATAGATGGAGAACTGAGGCTGAAAAAACAGTGACTTACCCGAAACCTCCCAGTAAGACAGGATGTGAGCTCTTGTCTTCCAGGTCCAAGTTCAATATCTTAGCCATTATGGTACACTGGCTCTTACCATTCTCTAGCTATAAAAATTGCCAGTTCAAGGGAACAGATTAATAACAGTAATAACAGAGTTGAAATACACAGGATGGTGGTGCAGTGGCCCGACATGGCCCAGGGAGGAAAACCATAGAAGACACGGTCTGGGTTGGGTCACTGCCGGGGAGGGTGGGAAGAACCAAGAATGGCTGGCCGACCAGCCCCACCCCCACACTGCAACCAGCACCCCGCACCCTACCATGACAGGTAGCCATGGTGGCCAATGATGTCTAGCCATGGCAGCTGGCCATGGTAGCCCCAACCCAGGCCAGGTTGGCAGCCCGGCAACAGATGTGCTAGCCTGCTGTGGCCCACTTTGGCCTGGGCAGGCGGGCCTTAGCCTGGGCTGTGATCTCAGAGGTTTTCCAAGGGCAGAGCCCAGGCTAGTCATCTACATGACCCAGGGCAATCCTGGGCCAACATCTGGCAGCACATGCACACACGTGCAAGTGATGTCCAGTCCAAAGCGGGTCAAAGTGGGCTACAGCAGACCACTGTCATGTCTGTTTTTACCCAGAGAGTGAGGAGTTTCTCATTGTTAGAAGCTTTGAAGAATACACTGAATAAACATCTGCCAGGGATAGTGTAGGTATAAGATTCCGCATAAGGTCCGTTAAAACACTGGAGTAACAACAGTTGGGGTGGACAGATCTACCCCCTTATGCTGCCCAAATTCCATTTTTAAACACCAGTTTTAAAAAGAAAACTTCAAGACAATTACCACATTTCCTTAGGCTCTGCTGCAAAAAGGACAAGGGTGTCACACCAGCCTGATGCTGCAGGGGTCGTTCAGGGGTACCAGGGAGGAAGAGTCTGGCAAGTGCCTAGGAAGGAAGCCTTCCTCTTCCCAACATCTGGCTAGGACTGAGGGTGCAGTGATGGCTTGATCCTGCATGGGGTGCTTGTGGGTGGCCAGGTAAAAAGGCTTGAAGCCCACCTAGTCCTGCTTCCCCTGCGTCCCTGCCTCCCGCAGCAATGAAAGAAGGAATGCCAGTGGTCAGGGTGTGGTGCTTCCAAAGGTCTGTGCTGGCTGTTAATGTTCTGGTTGCACACCCCTGTCTGCACCATGTTTGGTAGGGGCTGTACCCAGGGTACTCCAACCAGTGCATCTAGCTCTGAGACACAATTCTATCACACAGTATGCCTACTGCAGGATTTGGGACAAAAATATAGCCATGGCTTGGACAAGTATAGATGCCCAATTGTGCCTACATTTATCGGGTATTTTCAGACATTACGAGATCACAGTGAACCATGGTCAATCCCGTGGCGAGGCCAAAGCACCCTGAACGTCTGTTTCGCGGGCGCCAGATGTTCACCACAGTCAATCCCCACCAGGGCTCAAAAATAACCACACTTCCGGGGCTCCGGCCCAGACCATCTCCGAAAGCGTGGTCAAAGCGATTCCCACCGGGAAACAAAAAAAAGTAACGACTGAACGGCCACCACCGGCCGGAATCAAACAACATGATTCCCAGCTGGGGACAAAGCATGCAGCGTCGCTGCCAGGCAACGAGCAACAACACAGGCCGGGGAGGGAGATTTAAAGGGCACACAGCAGCAGGGGAATGTGGCGGGATGGAGTGAGGCGGAAGGGAGAGGAGAGCGGAGGGTGAGAGAGCAAGGCAGGAGGAGGTGGAGGAGGCGGTGGTTGTGCTGCACATGGAGGCGGTGGAGGGAGAGCAGCAGCCGGGACGAGCCACCCCGGCGCCTTCCGGGTGCTTTGACCAGGGCCCGGGATCGTGTAACGTCTGTTGCGCTGCCCCGGGCCGTGGTCTGCCGGTCCAATTCCCTGCCGTGGTCCCGCTCCCGTCACGTCTGTTTGGGGCCTCTCTTGCCCACGGGGGTGGTTAGCCGGTTCGCCACCGCTGGGAATCTACTGTGGTGAATCGGGCGCCCATAACAGGTGAAAACAGACATGACGCTAACCACCCTTGGTTGTCATTTATGCATGTTTCAGGGCTGCATAGGGCACCAATACAGCCCTGCAACATGCATAAATAACCACCAAGGGTGGTTAAAGGGTGGTTAGCGTCATGTCTGTTTTCACCCAACGTCTGAAATCACCCATCATCTCCCTGGAAACTTTGACCTGAGGGGGCAGGGCAAGGGGACTCTCACACCCCTTTCGTGACATTCCATAGGAGACAGGGCAACATCAAAAGGAAACGGGAGAGTCTTTGTCCTCGCCCCCTCAATCCCCACTTTCTCTGGGTTATCCAGGGAAATTTGGGCTTCACGCAAAGCCTCGAGACTCCAGGTCAAATCCAGAGGGAAGGGTAATGTAATCCTAATTGTGCCCTCCTCCCCTCACCCATTCTCAGTATCCAGCCCTTGCTTGCTAATTTTACTCCTATTTCAAAGGCTCATTTCCCATATGGAATCATAACATTGCACTAAAAGAGTAAACAGACACAAATAAAAACCTTTCTTACAGTACATGCTCCTGGGCAGAGTCGATCCGAGACACCCACCCCCCTTCCACATACACACTTGTAGTTGACAGTAATGTACAAATGATGCCACAAAGCCTGCCTTTTATTGCCCAATGACTGCCTAATCCTGAGAATGATTAACTCATCGCCAACGCATAACCCACAAAAGTGAGATCATTAACAGGCACATTCAGAACAGAGCAATTACCCTGGATTTGTTAAAAAATGAAGAAGAAAGAAGCACAATAGGCTTCCGTAATAAAAAGAAATGCAAGGAACTGCATGTTATGATTATATTGAACTCAAAGCAAAATCTCGTCTTGAAATAATGTCTCGAGATGCTCTTTGGATTACTCGGCACCATTCACACAGAATGGTAAATGAGTGATAATTAGCGTTGCTTGGTTATCGTAGCAAGGAGGTTAATCACAACCAACTCATTTAGTATCTTAATAAGAAATACTTGGTGGAATGAAGGTAATCTTTAAAGTTTCCAAATAGAGAGAGAATAAAGATTTATTTGTCCAGGAAGCAGTAAGGAGCTGTTTTCCATATTATATTATTAATTATTATTTTATTATTATTTATAAAGTGTCAGCAATGTGACTGGTGCTCAACAGTCATCAGAGACTGGTCTCTGCCTTGAGAAGCATACATCCTAGAATGGACAAGAACAGTGGGGTCAAGATACATTCTTGTAGACATGAATACAATCATGAAGCTGCAAACTTGCTGGTGCATATGCTCAGCCTAGTTACAGAGAAGTGGGATCTTGAAGGATGACACAGTACGAGGAGAAGCATAAACAAGCAAACTAGATTGTAAGTCCCCTGGGGATAGGGACCTGTCTATAACTATTGACTGTGCAGTACCAGGTACACTGCCTGCGCTATATAAATAATAAACTATGGGAGTGAGGAGCTAGGGAAAGCTGGACAGAATAGAGGCTTTCAGGAGGCACCTGAAGGTTAGGAGAGAACAATTAATGGGAGAAGACTATTGAGTAGCCACTCAAACACACGGCAGCATAAACGTCCATACAACCGGTTATGAGGTCATGACAATGTCATTGATTTCAACACATCATGGCTTAGCACATGTTTATTACGATGTCTGGTAGCACCCATTGTCCCAAATGCCCAGTTCCCGCTGCTTCTTCTATATTGAAATTAGTGTTTGCCAACTATTTTCCCAGGGCATGTCCATGCCAATTCGGTATTTTATCCAGGGATAAATCTGTTCATGTGGACACTCCTATCCAAGGGTTAATTAACCCCACTCCATGTTATCTTATAGGAGCAGCCACACATTTATTGTGTAGTAACTTTTACCCAGGGGTAAATTACCATACTCCCCAGAACCCATTTTGGGGTAGTGTTTACACTTATTCCCCCAGCAAAACTCTGCTTTGTGTGAACACACTTCCAACTAAGTAGGCTGAGATGCCCCAGGATGTACTGAGGCCCCATATTTCTCTCAGTGGGCCTGTCTGAGGCTGCTCTGACCTGTCCTGAGTGAGGATGGGATGAAACAGAGAACACTAGAGTCATAGCCAAGGCTGAATTGAAATTTTGGCTTGGATTCCCTTTTTGACAGATCTAGCCGTTCCAATCATTCCAGAGAAATGTAGACCAAGAATTACAATCTGGTTTGTGTTTCACCGGAATGATCAGATTGATTTTTCCCCATACCGCACATGCCCAAAATGACAGCACAGTGCAGGGGCAGGGCACCACCATTCTTGCGCATGCACAGTATGGGGTACAAGAATGGCAGCACCCTAAAGTTGGAATTTGGGTCAGAATTCTAGCCATGGCTTAAATCTGCAGCAGAATTCCAGCTCTTCTGAAAATGTTAAAAATGTCCACAAAGACGCAAAACCAGTTTTGCACCAGCCCTAGTTGTAGCTAAGCAATTACACTTTCTGAATCAAATTCTAACCCTCAATGAGGAACCCCAGGCCTGCAGGCCAAATACAGCTCCTAACGTTTGGGGATACGGTCCCTTTTTAGTTCATGGATCTGGCCCACACTTGAGCACACATCACAGAGTTTCCTCCTCTCAGCACATCCCCTCAACTCGGCTTCTTTCCCCCAGGAGTCTTCCTTCAGTCCCTCTGCTCCCTACCCTGAGCATGCCCCCTCAGTTCCCCCTAGGGTGGCCAGCTATGCAAATTTTAGAGGACACTTATGAGAAATACAGGTTGCAGGGCTGCAGTGGCTCCAATGCAGTCCTGCAACGTGTACGTCTCACAGGTGTCCTCTAAAATTTGCATAGCTGGCCACCCTAGCTCCCCCACAACAAGAACCCCTGTCTCTATTAGGCATTTACTAAATACAAAAGTAGCCTGTGGAGAGAAAAGGTTTCCCACATCTGCTCTCAACAAAAGGTTTGGGGAACCTGTCCCCATCCGGTGCCATGACTGGAAACAAGAAGAAATGGAGAAAAAGACAAAATTCTTCAGCTTGGTCTCGTGAGACGCCAAGCCAGAGTTGAGGCCTCAAGCCTTGCTGGGAGGCCTTAACCAAACCAGATTTACTGGTATGCGAATGAGGATGGGCAAGTTACAGATACCGATGCCACAGTGACCTGCAGGGAGCCAATAAAGTACCTGTGCTGTCTGGTTCCTACAGCTCAGTCAGATCCGTGCCGCCATGGGAAACAAGTGGAGCCAGTTCAGAGATACCTGGCAGGAGATGGAGAAACTGTTTTGGGGCTTCCCAGCATCAAATCAGACCCTCCAAGAACCTATAGGGCCTACTGTTCAACAAGAGGTTTCATTCAAAGCAGCAATCAAAGGTGAAAGGCAGAGAAGGATTAAATTGCATGACTCAATGCTTATCTAATTCCTGGTCAGATTATCTGGTAACTAAATTGAGAAGAGTGGGTTTGAAAAGAGCTAGCAAATAAAAAGTATTTTGAAACAAAGTTGCCTTTAAAAAAAACCAAACCAAAAAAACCCTCTTGGAATTGGTCTGTGAGTCAGCCACAATTTACCAGATAAGGCTAGTCCTAGCAATGTAGGGTGACAGACACTTTAATTGTGCCAAACCCATTCAGAGAAAGGATAGGGTGTGTGCATATAAACAGGAGGGAAAGTGTAAACCAAACCAAATGGGTTAATGCACAAAGCTAGGGATGGAGAACCTTTTCCCTCCCATGGGCTACTTTGAAAAGTCCCCTTCGCCGCCAAAATGGCGGCGACAGGGTGATTGTCGCGTTCCCCCCCCCTGCAGGGAGACACAGAAGATGGCCGGTGAATGGAGCTCGTTAGAGAGCCCCATTCGCGCGCTGATTGAGGGTTGCCGGAGCAACCGTCCCATGAACGAGGTTGCGCATGCGCACCTCGTGGGACCTGGAGGCCACGCCCCTTTTAGGACGGGCGTTTCCTTTGCGAGCTGCGTGGTGCGGCATTCCTGAAGTGGAGGGCAGAGAAGCAGCAGCAAGAAGGATTGCTGCTGCTCCTCCCCAGGGACACGAACGGGAAGTGTGGCGAGCAGCCATGGGGCGCTCCAACAAGAACACCAAGGCCAAAAAGAAGAAGGCCCCCCCGACGTGACGGGAAGGGGACCGAGAGAGTGCCTTGCCTGAGGCTGCAAGCCAGGGGGTGAGAACATACCAACCCGGGCCGCCCTGATGGAGCGGCTCTGGGAATGTGAGGCCCTGCTAAGGGCTCGGGCCCCTAACCCACGGCGGGAAGCCCCCGCAAATGAAATGGGGGCAGGGGGAACAGAGGAGATAACCCCTAGGGAGGGCACAAGCAGCCTCAATCCCCATGGGGGGATGGGGGGGATCCCCCTCCCCCCATGGGTGAGAGATAGAGGGGGGGAGGCCCCACCTTGCCCAGCCAGGGAGACAAGGGAAAGGGGGTTAGAAGACACGGCCCCAGGGGAGGGCACAAGTGGCATTAATCCCCAAGGGGGATCGGGGGACCCCCTGCCCCCCTCGGGGGGAGAGAGAGAAGGGTGGTGGGCCCACCAGCCCGATATAGGGACAGCCAATACGAAAGCAGACCCTATCAGAGCTACCAACAAACCTGGCTAGAAAGGGGGCAAGAGGCCTACACAGAGATCCACCAGGATCATAACCAGAGCCAGAGTGCTCAGGAAGAAGAGATGGGGGACTGCATTATAACAGGGAACCCCTCTGGAAGCAGGGGCCCTGGCAGACAATGGGAATATTCCATTGGGGTAGGTGGAAACAATGGCTTGAGAGGGTACACCCAAGGGGCTATCGACATGGATAGGGGTCCCTGGTTTAGCCCAGTACCAGATGGGGCAGAGCAGGGACCAGGGCTCTCGAGTGGGGGGCCTGCTCCCCTTCTATTTTCCAGGCCCCTGAATGAAGATGGCTCGCCCCCAGCGGCCAGACGGCGAATGCAAACAGCCAAAGGCGATGAGGAACGGGGGGACGAGGCAATTTGGAGGAGGATATGCGCCATCGAGGAGGAGTTACGCGTAGGAAGACCAACAGAGGTGATTAGACCTGGGGGCCCCCGCGCACGAGCAGTTCCACTTGTGTTGACATGAGGTGAACAAAATACAGTAGAGGGTGATAGAGCGAGCGGGGCAAGGGGCATCAGCACCGCGTTACAGGGACTCATGCCAGGAGGGAACAGTATTGGGCAAGCAAGTGATTTAACGAGGGGCCCAGTACCACTGCAGGGGACTGAAAACAGTCAGGACAAGGCGTAAACTCCCCCCAACTGATGTCCTTGAATGGGGGTTGGGTGTGGGTGGCACCGGCACCTCCCCCACCAGCCGGTTCGACACAACCCAGAGACCGGCTGGTTCGGGGGGTACCCAACTGATAGGAGTCCCAGGACAAGGAGGAGCATCTCTTGGGATAGGGACCCCAACAGTCACCAGATCAGGCAGAGAGCAGTCCACGACACCTGGGGCGACAGCACAAGAGCAAATAGGAACCCGCCCACCCCCACCCCCAGGGGGGGCCATCCCCAGCGTGGCAGCACCATTCGCGGTACATCTATTGCCCGCTGTGAAGGAAAAAATTTTAAAGGGGGAGTATGTCGATATTTACGCCCTATTATTCAGTGATCCAATCGTGGATCACTCCGAGCCTGCGGAAGGAAAGGAGAAAGAAAAATTCAAGCGCCCGAAAGCTGACCGTAATTGGGCCAATTGGACCTCAGCTTTCGCCGTGTATATGGGGGTGATCCTACAAGCCGACCCCAGTCGAGGGCTAGAGCTCCATAAGTACGCCGACATAGTTCGGCGTGCTTACGGAATGGGACCGGTAGGCGCATGGCTGCTTTACGATGAGGCGTTTCGCCACAGAGCTGCCACCACGCTCGGGCTCCGGTGGGATATACACGCACCCAACCTCTGGTTGGAGTGCATGGTCGATGTCACGAAGGCACCCAGAGCGGACAGTGGACACCCTCTGGTCCGGGGCGGAGTTGCTTGGGGTTATGATTCCTTTCAAGCAGAAAGTTGCACAGGGGGTCAAGGCACATCTGGCACCTGTTGGGACTACAACAAAAGGGACCGGTGCAATCGCCAATCATGTAGGTTCCGGCATACATGTTCAGGATGCGGGGATGGACATCCAGCGAGTAATTGTTTTAGGACCGGGCAAAAAGGGGGAAAGAAGGGGTATGGCACGGGTGGAGGTACAGGAAATGGGGGTGCCAGCTCCCCTGCTGGACCACGCAATACAAAAGGGCCTGACCCCAATTAAAATTGAGGCACTGGAAAGGGCCTTACAACGGCATCCAGATAGGGCGGAGGTTAATTTCATCGTTAAAGGTTTTAAGAACGGTTTTGTAATACCAGCATTTAATGTTGGTCAGCGACCCGAAGCAAGGAATCTTAAATCAACAGTAGGGATGGAGGACATGGTAAGGGCCAAGATCGAGAAAGAAAGACAGGAGAGGAGGGTCGTGGGACCTTTTGAACGCCCACCCATGGGGAACTTCGTAGTGTCCCCATTAGGCATTGTACCCAAGAAAGCAATAGGCGAATTTCGCCTAATCCATCACTTAGCCTACCCTCAGGGTAGTTCGGTCAACGATGCCATACCCAAGGAGCTCTCAACCATCAAATATACGTCTTTTGATGAGGCAGTAGTTAAAGTCCGAGCTGCCGGGAAGGGAGCGCTCCTGGGAAAGTGCGATGTGAAATCAGCATTCCGCCTATTGCCAGTGCACCCTAAGAGCTTCCATCTCCTTGGTTTTCAATTCTAAGGAGGTATTACTATGACCGGGCTATGCCAATGGGTTGTTCGATCTCTTGCTCGATTTTCGAACGATTCAGTACCTTAGTAGAATGGGTTTTTGTCTGTAGGCTGTCAGGGGTTGCAGTATCAAAATATCTTGATGATTTCCTTATAATTGGCACACCAAGGATGGATGAATGTAACGCCGCCCTGCACTTATTCCAAAAGCTCTCAGCTGAGTTAGGCGTGCCATTGGCCCCAGAAAAAACCGAGGGCCCAGCGACCAAGCTCACCTACCTGGGTATTGAATTGGATACCGAAGCCATGACCTCCAGATTACCAACGGAAAAATTAGTGGGTATAAGGAATAAGATTGACGAATGCCTTGCAACCCACAAAATCACCGTACGGACCCTTCAGTCCCTGATTGGGAGTCTAAATTTCGCTTGCCGGGTAGTGGCACCAGGAAAGGCATTTTTATCCCGGCTATACGAAAAGTTAAAAGGGGAAATGCCCCCCCACTTTTGGATAAGGGTTACTAGCGAAATGCGGCATGACTTGGGTGTGTGAAAGGCATTCCTCAAAAAATTCAATGGCATTAAGCTTTTGGAGAGATTTATTGCTTCTGCAAGCTGACTTACAAGTTCAATCGGATGCATCAGGTAGACTTGGTTTTGGTGTATACTTTAGAGAGCACTGGTGCAACGCACCATGGCCCAACGAGTGGCACCACACCGGGGTTTCCAGGGATCTCACCTTTTTAGAGTTATTCCCCATAGTAGTGGCAGTGCTCTTATGGACGCGGCAATTCGCCAACAGGACAGTTGTCTTCTGGTGTGACAACTCGGCTGTAGTCCATATGATTAACTCACTCTCGTCTCTTTCACCCAGAGTCATGCAGTTGGTCTGGGCTCTAGTGCTGGCGTGTTTGAAAGATAACATCCTTTTCATTGCACAACATGTGCCTGGAATCGACAACGGGATAGCAGATGCCCTTTCTCGATTCCAGATGGACCGCTTCTGGGAATTGGCCCCAGAAGCTCGTGCGTAACCGGACCAGCTGCCAGAAGGAGTCTGGAGCCTTGGGAGGTAGAAGTGCAGACCACCATACAAGGGGCACTGGCCCCTTGAACACAGGCTGCGTATGGTAGGGCTTTCAGGGAATTTCAAGAATTCAGGACAGGTAAGGGTTGGGCGATCGGGTTCCCCATAGAGGAGGCTGAAGTTCTCCAATTTGTATTAGCCCTACACAAACGAGGCCTAGCCGTGGGGACAATAGCCGGAAAGATTGCTGCCATCAACTTTGTCAGCAGGCTGAAAGGATTTCAGTCTCCTGATAACAGATTCTATATAAAACATATGCTGGAGGCTTGGGCACGTGAACAGTCTGCGGCCCGTAAATTGCGATCCCCCATAACATCCCCAATTCTTACCCGATTGGTGGCGGTCCTCGAGGATGTTTGTTACAACGCTTATGAGGTGCACCTCTTTCAAACGATATATGCCATCATGTATTTTGGCGGTTTTAGGGTAAGTGAAGTGGTTAGTAATTCCGCCAAGGATTTGTCCAGGACCGCCTTCTATTTAGATGACCTGGAGGCAGTTCAACCAAGAGTAATATTACGACTCCGACGGTCAAAGACTGACCAAAGAGGACGTGGCCAGAGAGTGGAACTTTACAAAGGGGGACCAGAGAATATATGTCCTGTATACCCGCCACAGCATATCAAGTTATAACGATTCTTCGAGCAGTCATAGAAAAGATCGGCCTTCCGGCTATGGATTTCGGATCACATTCTTTTAGGATTGGGGCAGCAACAATGGCAGCAGCAGCGGGATTGCCTGAAGCTGCAATCCAACGTATGGGAAGGTGGAGATCGAACACGTACAAGAAATATATTCGACCCTACCGCTGCTAACAATTCCCTGTTTATTCTTACCAGGACCCAGGGCCTGCAGGTTTACACGAGAGGAAGTGTGGATCATCGGCCACAGCCTCGTACGATGGGCAGAAGCAGCCGCCAAAACATCTAAATGGGGTTCTCAGTTAGGTTTAGCCAACAAGGCGCAGGTCCGATGGTTGGGCAAGAGCGGGATGAGATGGAGGCAGCTTCTCCCATTGTTGAGTAGTCTGCACCATCGCCCTCCACCGACAATAATAGTATTGCACCTGGGGGAGAATGATCTACCTGATAGGAAGGGTGTTAGTTTAATAGTTAACATAAAGGAAGATTTATTAATAATTAAGCAATGGTTTCAAGGGGTTAGAATTGTATGGACAGATTGGGTGCCCAAGATAAAATGGATCAGAGCCCGAAACCCCGGAAGGGTTGACAAGACGAGAAAGAATGTTAACCGAGAAGTAGGAAAATGGCTGAGGGGTTTAGGGGGGACGAGCATTAGGCACGTGGGGATTGTGCACAGAAGGCCCGAATTATATAGGGAAGACGGAGTTAACTTATCCGATTTAGGTAACGAAATGTACCTGGCAGCCTTGGCAGGTCACCTGGAGAGTTTAATGTTTGGCTAGGAGGTGGGGAGTCAGGATGGTTCAATTTTGACCACCCCTTAGTGGCAGGGGTCCAATATGCCAACAAGTTTAATAGGTAGGTTATTAAATAGTTAGAGTCATCTCAGTAAGAGATGGGGAGATGATACACTGGTAATGCAGGACACTGCATGCTTGGTGATCAAGCTCCCTGGAAGTGGTGTCTTAACCGGGGCCAGCAGGGACATGTGCTGTCTTCAGACCCGGTGGACACATTACTTCTTACTCAAACCCACAGTGGGTTGTCCCCCCCCTTCGGCCTTGCCCTGTCGAAGGAGGGGAGGAAAATTCTGATAAGGATACTGTCAACGGGAGGCACATCTGGGCAGTACCTGAGTTAATAAGTTCAAATAGTTAAATGGCATATTGGACCCAAATGGCAGACAGCAATTTTTTTCCCACCTGCCTATCGTGGCAAGTTTAATAAAGAGTGCAGCCAGTTTTACACCAACTCATGTCTCTGTGTCTCATTGGGGTGCGCCGACAATTAGTACAAGTGCCAAGGGCTCCATAGAAGTAGGACCACGGGCGCATGGTATTGTTTTCGGCCTGTGGCATTTTAGTCCTTGAGCCCCTTTCCAATTCCTAGATGTGGCCCATGGAATGAGTCTCTTCCCTCAGGCAAGGAAAGACTGGGCTTAGAGGGAAGGGTGTGAGGAGGAGGAGGGCAAGGCTGCACTCAAGGATAAGGATGAATTGATGGCATAGATATTCTGGACCTTCCCCATCCCAGGCACATCTCTTAATCTCCCTTGCTCTCAACTCCTACCCAGCCCACAAAGCTTGTTCTGATTTTTAAAGTTAAAAGGTACCATCCAGATGAGCTTCACAGAGTGCTGTGCTTCAAATGGTAAGTGTACTTTTTTGCACATCATGAATTAACATCATTATCTGGACCCAGCTGGGTAATCTTCCCTCTTTGGGAAATTTAATCCCTTACTAATTAAAGGGGATGAGCACCAGGGTATTAGAAAAGTTTCATGTGGCCCAATGTCTTGGCAGGGTCCTGTTTTTCAGCACCCTCCAGATGTCCCCCAGTTGCAAATCAGCATCCTCATAAGACCATACTATACCAACAGGTTATATTACCTACTGGATGATTCTTAATCAGCTTGGTTTCAAGTGTAGATTTCAGACAAATAGAGCCCAAAGGTATTTGCATGGCAGGAGGTTTTCAAGCCTATTTTCACTGCCATATTTGAACGCTTGACAAATATATACAGAATCAGAAGAGATGGTGGAAAACTGTGGGCTCATTCACACAAAACTGTTTTAGACTGGGGAGCATCACAAGCCCACATTCCAAACTTGGCCTGTTTTTAGACGTCACGCTCTGCTCGCGGATTTAAATAATCCGCTTTTAGAAAAGTCACGCGGGTAGTGTTTAGATGCACCGCTGCCATTGAAAACTGTGGCAACGCGCATTCTTTTGAAACTGCATTGGTAAAACATCAGGGTTTCAAAAGAATGTGCGAGCGTAGTTTTCAAATGGCAGCAACACGTCTCAATGCTACCCGCATGACTTTTCTAAAAGTGGATTATTTAAATCCACGAGCAGAGTGTAACGTCTAAAAGCGCCCTTTCTGTCAAATCTTTACTACTCTCCTGTGCTCCTTGATATTTCCTTATTCTCTGCCACCTGAAGCAGGGGGTAGGCTGCTGAAATGCAGCAAAATCAGCAGCTGTGTGACTGCATTGCCACAGGGCAAGGCAAACACAGATTAAGGTCCAAGTAGCAAGTTTGCAAGGGGGAAGGGTGTGGGTTGTGTGAATGAGGCCTAGCACAGGTCGTTAGCTGGTACAAAATCAGGGTCGTACTTTGGTCTTAAATTTACACCACTCAAGCATTGTACATATCACACCAAAAAGATCAATATAGGTTCATGAGTGCAACAATGCTTCTTTTTAGAAGTACTGTATTTTTCTGAGGTTTGTTCTGAAGCCTCAGAGCTTTCTGCAAAAAGGAGGAATCGGAGTTGGACTTGGCATTATCTCATGCAGAAATGAAAGTGACTGAGACAATGCTTTGATGGGGAGCAGTGGAGCTCTTGGGGAAGGTTTCCAGGGGTCATGCCAGAAAGAACAAAGGCAACCCAAAGGGGTAGGAAAGAGAAAAGGACAATGACAGGGGTGGGGAATCTCTGGCCCTCCACTGTTTTTTATTGGCCCCTTTCCAATTCCTGGAGCAGGCCCATGAGTTCAGCCCCTGCCCTCACACACTCAATGAGTAAGCTATGGGGAAGGAAGTGGAGATGAGAGCATACACTCAATGATAAAGAATGGATCCGATCAGGACCCTCCGCTTTCCTCCCCCATCCCAAGCACACACCTTTAAACACTGTAGCCTCCACAGAGCTTGTACTAAAAAGTGGCCCGTGGGAGGGAAGAGATTCTCCACTCCTGGTCTAGGAATTAGGATGATGAAAATCAGAGTAAGCCCCAACCCTTGTATAGCAATGGTAGGCAGCTCATGGCTCCCCCAGCAGGCACCCTGTGGCCTTATAGAAGTCTGCAGCCCAGCCTGAACCCAATGGGATCTGAATGCAAGTGCTGAATCCAGGCTGGGTCAGGTGTAAATTTTTCCAATCCATTACGTGTTGGGTCAGGTCAGGTTGTAAGTCAGCCAGGGAGTATCATGACACTGAAGAGGAAGGGAGAACTGGAGCAATTATGTCATGGTGTCCCCCCCCCCGGCATGTCCTGACTCCTGCCCTTTACAGAGCACCAACATCACTACCCTTTAAAACAACCCAGACTTTCAGCTCAGCCCAGGTTAACTGCATTTGGTTAAAAGGGGGTCTTGTGGTCCTTGGAGTGCTTGGGATCCAGGACTTAGACCTTAATTTGGGTTGCTTACCGCTGTTGTATAGCATGGACTGGACTAGAGTTCTTCATACCCCATGTATGTGGGTTTGGCACGGGGCTGCAGATAAGTTATTGTAGGAGTGTCATAAGGAGATATTGGGCTTATTCAATATTCATGATTTGTTCATTAAACTTCTTTTAACTGTGGTTAAGTATGGTCTAGTGGAATTGCTAATCATAACATTGGCAGGATGCAGTTTGGGGTTAATTCTGTGTTTACAAACACAGACGAACCTAGAGAGAAAGAGTCTGTGCTGGGAAACTGTGGCTGAAAAGGTGACAAGAAGGTTCACCCGTTGCAGGCTGAATCAGTTCTAAAGAGAGAGCTGCTCCAGTGAGAGCTGCAAGCCAGGGAAACTGAGTCAGGACAGCCTAGAGTGGGGTAGTGAGCCCCCAATCCCATGACAAAGAGCAGTCCCATAGCCTGCCAGCACCCCAGCCACTAACGCTTGGGACCCTAATGAGAGAGGACTAATGGTCAAATAGTTGCAAGAGCCAGGTCTATAAAGGAAGGAAGTTCTTAAGTCAAAGGAAGTCAATGGTGAGGCTCCCAGTGCTGAAAGGGAAGAGCAACACACACACCCCATCCCAGCAGCCAGAGCAGCAGAAAGCTGCTGGGAGACAGATAAGGTTACCACTTCCATCCTGAAGAGGGGGTGGTACCACATCAGCAGGGGCAGGGCAAAGAGGCTGTGTTGACCCCTTCCTCCGCCCCCTGCAGAGCATCATGATTAGAGTTGCCACCTGTCCGTATGTCGTACAAATAACCATATTTCTCATGAATTAGGGGGGGGGGGGGGGGCTAGCCCTATAAGCCTCCCCCCCCCTCGTGCCAGTCCATATTTCAGCCTTCTCAGAGGTGACAACCTTAGTCGTGATGTCATAATGCTCCACCAGGGGCAAGGGGCCACATCAAGTAGGTGGTGAGGAAGTCTCTATGGCTTGCTCATTTTTCAAAGTGGTCACCTCCCAGACAGGGCAAGAGCTTTCAGGTTGCAGGGGGTTGCTCTCTGGATTGGCAGCGGTGGCATCCTCTACCCCCACAACAGCAGAAGTGGCAGTGCCCCCTCCCCCAACCGGCAGCAGCATGGAATCTTGCCACTGTGCCTGAGACTCCTTCTGGGGGCACCTCCCTGCTCCATGGACTTTAGGGCCAGCGTATTGGTCTCAACACTGTAAATAAAGACATTGGTTGCAACCCTATAGCCTGCGGATCCCCACGCACAAGCCGCATATGTGCGGATGCGCACAGTTTACGTGTGGCAAAATGTGCCGCTAATAAGGATGCGCAAGGTTCAGTGCGGCGACTCTGCGTGGGATCCACACAGGCTATAGAATTGGGGCCACCAAAGTTTGGTGCCATTTGGACCTTGGATGAGCAGTGTGATGGTCCAGATCCTGAAGGCACTTAGCTCTGAATAGGGGCAGCTGTTACAGAACGGGCCAGATCTTCAGCATTGTTCCATGGATTAGAAGGGACTGATCTACGTCAGGCAAGTATCTGGGCTATGTCTTTTTCCTCTCAGTTAGGAAGCAAGTTAGATTTATAGCCTGATGCCTCCCCCTCCCATTAATTCCATATTGTAAGGCTAGATTCTTAAAAGGTGAGGTTCTATCTTGCAAACAATCCAAGGAGGAAACGCATGGAATTTCTTTCATCCAGGAGGGAGAAAACCTGCTCCAAGAGCGAGGCCCTATGCTGCCTACACACCTGGTTCCACCCCTCCCCCAGCAGGTGTCAGCTTTCAGACCCACGGCTTCGCTGACTCAGAGCTGACACGCACTCTTCACTCATTGGCTGGTCACCTGGGAAACCGCAAGCCACGCCAGGGAGTTATCGAGCAGGGTGCAGGAATGTCTGGCAAGAGAAAAGGCCAGGCTTCCTCATGGGAGTTCATTAACCCCCACGGAGCCAACAGGCCCAAGTGTGTTGTTTCTGCACTCGGAGACTGTGAGCGCATTCACACATACATTAAAATGCTGCTTTTCCTAAATGCAGTCAGTTTCAAAATTTGCACCATGCACCATTCACACTATCCTTTTTCTGCGCATTTAAGCCATTTTACACAATGAACCTTTTTCCATTCACACATGCCAGCCTGTTGTAAGCCCACNTAGATATTGCTTTACATCCTAAATTCCTACCTAAGATAGTATAAGTAAGACAGTTGTGAGAATGTGGCCCTTTTTACACAGGCCTCACCCAGCCATGAACATGCAGATTTCTGCATGTTCATGGGTGGGGGAGCCCTGTGTGAATGACCTGGCGCACACACCCATGGTGAGTGAGGGTGCGCACGCACCTAACAAGCATCCCCACTCATCCCCACACACGGAGCAACAGGGGGAAACGGTGGTTATTCTGTGGGTACGGGTGAGTGGGAATGCATGTGCGGCCATGTGAAACACCACCACGCACCAGCGCGCCCAATGACCCCCCACCTGACAGAGCCATGTAAAAACGGCCTGTGAGGAGCCACTCGAAGAGGAACAGAAGGTTGCTGCCTTGTAAACAAGGTTCTTCAAGATGGCTGTGAACATTCTCACAACACTCACCCTTCCAGCCCCACACGGAATTTTCTTATATTTCTAGAAAGTGCTGCCCAAAGCCCTGGGCCTAGGGGGCCTGCCCCTAAGACTGGGCTTGCCTGCGGCCGGCCCTGAAAGAGAACTGCATTAATCAGGGCCTGTCTTACATAGGGGAGACTAGGGCCTATATGACCCTGGCCTGGCACTTTCAGAGGCCCCACGATTGTGAACAGAAAACTGGTCTACAGCTGCCCTGGCCCTGGTACCAGCCATTGCCCCAGGCATGAAATATCCTGCAGATATGTGGGCCCCAGCAGCAACAGCCAGTACCAGACCCCAGGCTCGAGATGTAGCAGCCACTGCCAGGGAACATCTGCCCGTTATCTATGGGGGCAGCACCACCAGGCAAGGTTCACACCAAGTTTTCATGCATGGCCCCACAAACTCTAGATAGAGCCTGTCTCTTATACACATCTAGATGTGTATAAGAGACAGGGGAGGAGGAGCTCAGTCTCCCAGAGATGCTGCAGGGAACAGGACATTTTATGTCCCATATCACATTCTTTTCTAATCCATGCAAGCTGCACACCGGCACGGAGACACCCTCACCACTTCACCAGGTCCCCTGGCAAGGTTTGCTAAGCAGGCTATGTGGGATGCCAGTACACCCTGCACTGGGGCAGAGAAGGAGCAGAAGCAGCAAGAACCATTGCCTCCCTCCCCCTTCCACACACACACCTCACAGCCAGCCCAGTGAGGCTGCTGAGGGGGGAATGGGTACTAGTTTTCTGACCCTTCCTCTTACCGGTACTCCTGGAAGAGAAGCAGAGTGGACTGAAAGAGAACAGGGCCAGCCCTGGGTATGTGAAGCCATGTGCGAAGTCTTGGTGTGGGGCCTAATTTGCCTAATTAGACCCCACCTAATGATGTAAATGTAAATTTACATAAATTTTACTCCCTCTGGACAGGAAGGATTTCCATTCTCCACCCCTACGAGCAGCCATGGAGAAACATGGCCTCTCCATACTTCTTCCCCCCCACTCCAGTTTGGCACCCCTTGGCTGGCTTACCTGGCACTCAGCCGAGTAGCCATAGACAAGCATAGCCTCCCAATGCTTCCCCCTCGTCCCCAGCCGAGCGTCTACCACCACTCCCCAGGAGTGGTTCCACTCCAGGGGCAGCTGGGCAGGCAGTAAGGCAGGCACAGAGAGACTGACTGCGTCCACTGCCTTTTGGGGAGAGAGGGAGTGAGCTTAGCCAGCCTGGCCTCCAGGGCCTGTTGCTGTTTGCTGCTGGTGCCGCCTGTGCCTTGTACACACATGCGGTGCGACCAGTCCAGAGGTGCTGCTGTCACACACACAAGACACCCAAATGCAGCCAGCCGATTAAGCACATTATGCCATGAAAAGAGACATATATATATAACCAGTTCAGTTGTGCCCCCATAATCAATTCACACTGCCCCCACCCCATAACCAGTTCATTTGCGCCCCGGGGCAGCGTGAATTGATTATATAGGCGGCACAAATGAACTAGTTATGGGGCGGGGGGGTTAAAGACCGTATTCCTGTTAGCAATAACTTCATTGCTATTGAAGAGTTAGTNGCAGCCATAATAATCTCAGAACCATATTTGCAGATTTATTTTCCAAGACAGAATAGATATTGCTTTACATCCTAAATTCCTACCTAAGATAGTATAAGTAAGACAGTTGTGAGAATGTGGCCCTTTTTACACAGGCCTCACCCAGCCATGAACATGCAGATTTCTGCATGTTCATGGGTGGGGGAGCCCTGTGTGAATGACCTGGCGCACACACCCATGGTGAGTGAGGGTGCGCACGCACCTAACAAGCATCCCCACTCATCCCCACACACGGAGCAACAGGGGGAAACGGTGGTTATTCTGTGGGTACGGGTGAGTGGGAATGCATGTGCGGCCATGTGAAACACCACCACGCACCAGCGCGCCCAATGACCCCCCACCTGACAGAGCCATGTAAAAACGGCCTGTGAGGAGCCACTCGAAGAGGAACAGAAGGTTGCTGCCTTGTAAACAAGGTTCTTCAAGATGGCTGTGAACATTCTCACAACACTCACCCTTCCAGCCCCACACGGAATTTTCTTATATTTCTAGAAAGTGCTGCCCAAAGCCCTGGGCCTAGGGGGCCTGCCCCTAAGACTGGGCTTGCCTGCGGCCGGCCCTGAAAGAGAACTGCATTAATCAGGGCCTGTCTTACATAGGGGAGACTAGGGCCTATATGACCCTGGCCTGGCACTTTCAGAGGCCCCACGATTGTGAACAGAAAACTGGTCTACAGCTGCCCTGGCCCTGGTACCAGCCATTGCCCCAGGCATGAAATATCCTGCAGATATGTGGGCCCCAGCAGCAACAGCCAGTACCAGACCCCAGGCTCGAGATGTAGCAGCCACTGCCAGGGAACATCTGCCCGTTATCTATGGGGGCAGCACCACCAGGCAAGGTTCACACCAAGTTTTCATGCATGGCCCCACAAACTCTAGATAGAGCCTGTCTCTTGTATTAGCATTTAGCCCTTTCATACAGTGCCAAAAGCTCTTCTGCTACCTTCTTCAGCATCGAACCATTCTCCACCTGGGACCTGACTAGGGTGATCTGTCTGGGGATCATGAGCTTTGGCTCAGTTCCTAGAAGCTTGTGGCTGCCCCCCCTCCCCGACATCTCCCCCACCACCCTCAGGGCACACTGTCCCACAATATCAGCAAGAGGAATAGGCATCTTCCTTCAGGAGCACTCACACAAACCCTTTCCCTCTGGAGGTACCAAGCCTTTTCTTTACCTCTTTCATATATCATCATCCCCTTGTTTGTATATCCCAGGGTGCAATGCTTTTGGCAGAAGTCTGCAGAGAGGAGAAGGGATTCATACTTGCCACAGTAGCTCCTACCTCCAGCACCACCACCCTGTTCATTGAGGCACTGCCCTATGACCAAGTGATAGCAACTCCTGGCTTATCTTCTCATGGAAACCATCACAGTGTGCCTCAATCTAGTTTGTATCTCAGCCGCCCCTGGCCTCACTCTCCTCTCCATACCTATCCCTACCTCCCTTGCAGACTAGATGCCATTTTATTTTACAAACTTTTATCCTGCCCCTCCTGCAGCATACTATGTAAAATACATATATAAAAATACAATATAAACAAACAACATAAACCACAATGGAGGACGTAAAAATAATCAAACCCCCCTCCCAACCTAACCCCAAAAGCCCCCACCCTTCACCCATCTCCCTCAGCAAAAGCCTGGCAGAGCAGTCAGGTCTTACACTGTTGACGGAAGGAGGGGAGGTCCGGGGCCATCCAAGCCTCTGCCAGAAGGGTGTTCCAGAGCCGAGGAGTGGCCACCGAGAACACCCTCTCCATAGTCGCCCCCTGAACAACTCAGGGAACTTCTAGAAGGGTGCTCGCGGTAGACCGCAGGGGCCGATCCAAAGCACAGGGGTGAGGCAGTCCTGCAGATATGTGGGGCCCAGGCTGTATAGGGCTTTATAGGTAAGCACGAACTTGAATTGGGCCCAGGAGACTATCAGTAGCCAGTGCAGAGCCTGGAGTACTGGTGTATTGTGCTCACAGAGACCCATACCCGTAAGGAGACGGACCGCCACATTCTGCACAAGCTGCAGTCTCTGAACCATCACCATGCGTAGAGCACATTACAATAGTCCAGTTTTGAGACTCCTCTACAGAGCCTTGTCTTCCCCAAACTATTCCCTGCTTCAATGATTGATTGATTTAAATTCATACCCAACCCTTCCCCAAAGTTTCAGGTAGATAACAAAGCATACATAAAAACATACATAAGATAAAACCAATTTTAAAACCCCAACCTGTATAAAAATATTTTAAAATTCCCAATTAAAAACAGCCGCCCAAACCCTATCCCCACTGATCAGATAAATAGGTCTTGCTTTGCCTCTGGAAAATGCCCAGGTTCAGTGTAGCTGGGCTGCCCCACTGTCCCTGTAGGGGGCGGTAGAGAGTCCGTGGCGAACTAGCTCAAAGGTTCCAGCACATACAATGTCAGTTCACTTTTTCCCAGGGTCTTCATGTATGACCCAATGTGTAAAGGTCTGATGGCCAAGAATCTGGTCCTGGGGTAAGCAGCATAGGCCCAGTCAGCCCAGGTTCAAATCATTCTGGATAGGTCTGGTCACCTGAATAGGTCTGAGTAAGTCTGTCCCCTACAGCCAGCGTACTCCACCAAAGGTCTTCAGGGCTTCCCCACTTCTGCACGGTCGAAAGTCCTTATTAGAGGTGGGACACCGAAGGGAATTCCAGTTTCATTTTTCACAGTTTTGTTTTAAATTAATTTTTGGATTTAAATATGGTTTTGTTGTATGGTTCCATATTTCAATCCTTTAAAACCTTTAAAATAATTAAAAATTAAAAATAAATAACAGCACATGCACAAAATGGCCACCAGGCTAGCAGCATTGGCACCATTTTGGAAATAGATAGCCTGGTCGAGTTAGGGATCTGAATTTACCTGGGCCCCACACCCTTCCCCCAAGGCCTTGGACTTAGTACTTATTGGCCTCAGAGGGTTTAACTGAAGCACCACCACTGCCGTGGGGGCTCCAGCAGATTATCTTGCCACAGCGTTCTCCCTACTCTGGATCATGCATGTGCAAAATGGTTGCCGGGACTGTTTTGTGCTTGCGCAAAACGGCCACTGGCCTTACTCAAAATGGTGGTGGCCAAACTGATGCTGACATATTGGTTATGGGCGGAAGCCATTTGTACATGTGCACAACAGCTCCGGTGGGTGGCCATTTTACACATGTGAAATCCAGAGCAAGGAGAAAGCCACAGCAAGGGAGCCTGCCAGAGCCTCCGCAGCAGCGGTGATGTTTCCATCAAGCTCTCCGAGGCCAATAAGTACACTCCAGGGCCCTGGGGGATGGGGATGGGGGAAAATATGGATCCGAAACTCAGATCCGTAACTGAAGGGGGGGGGGGGTCAGGAGGACTAAATTATGAGTTGCTTTGGATTAACTCAGAACTGGTCATTACAGATTAATCCAAAACTGACATTTCCTTCCCTAGTTCTTATCAAAACAGTTCAATAGAAGTTCAATAGAATTCTGGGCCTATAAATGGAAAGTCCCCACCTGAACGTTCACTTGGAGATGGGTTCTTCTTTCAGGATTTCAGCGTCTTTGCTAGTTCTATGTGTGTGGCTTCTCCACCTGGCTTTGTTTCTTGATTCTGAGAAGAGCCTTTCTCCAAGCTCCTCAGTCTACAGCCTCCTTCTTCAAACTGAGGTTCTCTCTCTTATACCCATGAATCCTTAGGACTTCCATGCTTGATTGGCTTATGGTGCTATCCTTTGCCATGCTTAGTGCCTGCACCTTTTTTGTGCCATGATCTTTCTTTAGTATGTGCGGCTTCACATTTTCTGCTGGCACTACTATGGCCCTAATATACTCTGGCGTTGGCAAATCTCCATGGAAAACAATTCCAAAGCTCCTGCAGCCGCCAAAGGAGAGAGATTTCCAAGATACCTGCTGTCCCCTAAGCTAGTGGAGAATCTGGAACAGTACACAAACACCATGACCCACCACTCGGCCCCTGTTCTTTTGTTCATCATGTCTCTCCTGCATGCTCTACAAATCAAGGTCTAACTCTGTCCTACTGTCAAGCAGCCAGACAGGAGGCAGTGTGTCTTCAGCAATTCAGGTGGATTCTCTGCTTCTGACAAACGGGCTCATTTCTCTTCCTTGGGGCTTGATGAATTGTTAGGTTGCTCCTCGGAGAGGCACATCCAGCTACCCTAGTATAAGTAAGGGAAGAATCTAGGACTTTGTTATCTTCTCACTCAGACACTCATACGAACATAGGAGCTGCCATATTGTGTCAGACCAATGATCCATCTTGCCCAAGAACCCATATCTAACAGTGGCCAGTATGGCCAGATCCAGGCAACGTCCAACAGTTCAATCACAAAGGGCCCTGTGTGTTGGATCCCACAGAGGCTCCCAGTACATGGAATTTATTAATAAACTTAAAATGACAACATGAGTGTGAGAAACACTGGCATAAAATATAGGTCCTCAAATCTAGGAAGCCCCAGCCTATAAAGAACCCATGGTGATATAAGAGGGGGGCCCAACATATTGAGCCCATGACTAAACTATAAATTACAACTTATCTATACCATACAGACTCCTGAAGGGGATGTTCTGTTTAACTGAACGTCAAAAATTAATTACAGTAAATATTTCCTTTTTCTAATAGGCGAGTCAGTGTGTGTGTCTGTCCAGCAAACAATGGTATGTTAGGAGGGGAGCCACAACACCATTTCACATGTGGCTCCAAGTTCCCTGGATCTGGCACTGGAGGAAATGTTATTTATATGGAGTGATCCATCTCCTATTATTTACTCCAAGTTAGAGGTTACATCCCCATACATTTTGGCCAAGACCCATTGATGGACGCTGTAACAGTACAAAGGTTTTCACCCTGATCCCAGTGGGGTGTGTGTCTCCTATCGACCAGTTCCCTGGGTTTAGGCTAGACACAGTCCCTCCCAACCTGCCCGTGAGTACCCAGTTGGCCAGCTCTGCCTTCAGGTGAGCCTTCTGGCTCTAGCCTGGCTACAGCCCCATCCCTGGGCAAGCCTTCCCCACCAGCCTGCTTGCTTCCTGCAGCGGTGCCTTTCCTTCTTTGTCAGCAGCCCAAACATGGTGCTCCCTCGTGGTGGCCTGACTTTGCCTTCCTCCTCGGTAGGGATGAGTGAACAGAACCGAGTTTGGAAATTCGGTTCGGTTCGAAAATTGAGTTCAGTTCAGAAGTTCGGTACGGTCGACCGAACTATTCGAGTTTGGTCCTAACTCCCAAAGAGTTCGAAAATTCAAACCCCATTGAACTAAATGGGATATTATCTTATAGGGATGGGTGAACAGAACTGAGTTCAGAAATTCAGTTCAGTTCAGTTCAAAAATCAAGTTTGGTTCGGACGTTCGGTCCAGTCGATCAAACTGGTCAAGTTCGGTCCAAACTACGAACTTCCGAACCGCGTTCGCCCATCCCTACTCCTCGGGCTTCGCTAGGCTCCTGGACCTTTCTCCACTGCTGCAGAGTACTCTTCCAGCTCCCCATGCTGGGACTCAGGTGGCCCCTCCTCCTCCACCAACACCTGTCTGACCTTTGCTCCTTTGCTCCGGGCCAGCCCTCAGTCCCTCACTCTTGGGCCGTGGCTGTTCTTCCGCCCCACTCTTCTCTTCAGGTCTGGTGGGGGCTTCCCTGCCCCACCTCTCACTTGCCTCATATACCCATGAGAGTGTCACTGGCAACATGGGCCAGGCACCCAGGTGTGCCCCCACTCTCACACCTGGACTCCTCACTTTCTGTCTAACTCCGGCCAGCTCTCTTCTTAAAAAGCCATCCCTGCTTTTTGCCTTCTTCCTTTAAAGGCCAGGCAGCCTCACTATATGCCCTGTTACACACCTCTCCCTTCTGGGAGATGGGGCTACTGATCAGTAGCCCCAACTTAAACCCCTCGAGCGGAGTGGAACTCTTTCCATGTCTCAATGGCACCTGGGGGGGGGGGGGACCCTTCTCCATGGTCATTGTCCCTGTAGGGTGGCCCTCCCCTGCCCTGGTCACACTCTTTCTCTCTGCTAGGGGTCCCAAACCTCCTGGTCTCCTCCTTCCCCACACAGCCAGTCTCTACCTCTGCCACCATTACCATTTCTCTGCCTGGCGAACTTCCCCTGCCCAGGCACTCATGTTACTCTGATCACTGAAGTCAGGCAGGCCTCCCCTGCCATGACTCCAACTTGGCTTGAATGCCTCCCATGCCCAGGCTACTGTCTCAACTGGTCTCGGGGCTATCAGGCTTCATTTTCCCAGCCCTTGTGTCCTGCTTTTCCTGAGTGGCCCCCCAGTGTCCTGCCACTCCAGGATCTGGCCTCCTTAACCACTTACAGCCAGTGCAAGCCACTGGTCTACTTTACTCAGCTCACCCTGACCTGGCAGGCCTCCCCTGTCCAACCTATTTTCTTATTCTTAGTCTTCCTGAAGACCTTGAAGGCCTCCCTAGCCCAGGCTCACCACAGTGTCCAAATAGTCCCAGGGCTTTCTCTTTATCCCTCCTATTATATGGACAATTCTTACAGCCTTAGGGTGTCAACTCATTTGCGCCCCCTTGCACACTTCATTCTAAGTTTAACACCTTCCTATCCTCCAGCACCACTGGGATAGCACTCACAGGTATGCTACTAGGCCCCGCACAGTGCCCTATTGGCCTCCTGTAACCATGCAACCAACTCTGCATAAATCCCTAGTGCAATCCCCACTCCAACTCTTCTATTTCCCTTGCAGTTAGGACCATCTGTTTTTTTGCTTTCCTGCCACCACACTGCACTACTTCCCAAACTGCAAGGGCATGGCTGCCTCAAACCATGGGGTCTAATCTTGCAGGGATCCCCCATGATTCTCTCTCTCTCTTACTCATGTTCCAAACCTCCAACCCTCTCACCAGGGAACCAGACCCATGATTGATTCCCTCAGGGTGCCTGCAATCTCCACCAATGTAACAGTACAGGGGTTTTCACTAGGGCTGCACCAAATAGGCCTTTCAGGTACTCGGACAGAGTTCCGAACTTCCGAGTACCCTGTCCGAGTATGCGGCCAAACTTCAGAACTTTGTCCAAGGACCTGGAATTCGAAACTCCGGACCTCGGAAATCCCTGGAACTCAGAACTTCGGAACTCTTTCCTTTAATGATTTTAAAGAGCACTCATTTTAAAATCATTATGCCAAGCAGTGCCCAGAAAAGCAGCCTAGCAAGAGTGAGACACTCACTCAAGAAGACAGACAAACCCAAGCAGCGCAACTGTGTGCAGAAAGTCCAAAAAAGCCAGCAGTACCCGCAGCATGGCCCACCATCAGCAGTGCACCCACTTTAAAATCATTATGCCAACCAAGCAGTGGCCAGAAAAGCAGGCTAGCAAGAGTGCGACAATCACTCAAGAAGACAAACCCACAAAAGCGCAACTGTGGGCAGAAATCCAAAACAAAAACCAGCAGTAGTGTACCCACAGCATGGCTTACCATCAGCAGTGCACCCACTTTAAAATCATTATGCCAACCAAGCAGTGGCCAGAATAGCAATCAGCAGCAGCACCCAAACGTTAAGTATATTTGGCACTGGTGACAACCCCCAGCATTACCCTTAGTATTGGATGAGGGAGACTGGATGAGGCAGAGCAGACTGAGGCTGAACCCAGATAAGACGGAGGTGATGGTAGTGGGGAGGGCGAAGGAGGTGTCAGCTCCTCCCATTAGGGGAGTCTGCCCTCCAGTTGCCCAGCAGGTTCGGAGTCTGGGAGTGATTTTGAATGCGGACCTCCGCCTGGATCGGCAGGTGGAGGCTGCACCCATACATCTCCAGATCCGACCTGGTCACTCTCATCCATGCCTTCGTTACCTCGAGGCTGACTACTGCAACGCGCTCTACGTGGGGCTTCCCTTGATATTGGTTCAGAGGCTGCAGCTAGTGCAGAATGCGGAGGCCCGTCTCCTTACGAGGGAGGGGTAAATGGGGGAGATTGGTGGGGTGGGGAATTGGGGGGAACTGGAGGGTAGGGTTAGGGTTGGGGTTTTTAAAATTATTTTAAAATTGATGTCGATTTTTGATGTATTTTATTGTTTTATTGTATTGTTAGCCGCCCCGAGATGCCGTGGGCATGAGGAGGTGGCATAGAAATGCCAATCAATCAATCAATCAATAGACATCCCAGGCCAGGGGAAGTAGAGCTAGGGAGATCCCTCTGCCCTCCATGGTGCCAAGCAGCAGGCAGCAGCAGTGTGGCACCCACTTATTATTATTATTTTTTAAATCATGGCATGGTGGAAACAAGTAACCCCCATCCCCCAGCATTGCCCCTATGGACAGGACAGGCACCCCTCCCCCCCTCAAGCCAATTACTTACAGATCCGCAGGGTAGCTCACACAGCCAAATTCAGTAAAGAATAGAAAATGGCTGTAGCGCCACTTTTATTTTCCCTCTACCAACCAATCAAAACTTGCCATCTGGCTTGTCCATCACACAACTGTCCCATCTCATACCTCCCCCTCCTCCCAAATGTGGCACTAAGTTTCGTTTCCTAGCTTAGAGAAGCTATGGAGTCAACCGTTTGGATCACTCCAGTCACATACGCAATGGCACCAGCACTTGACTGAGGCTTCTGAAGTTTTCCAAAGTTTTCTGAGGACTGGCCTTGGTACTTGGAACTTCAGACTTTGGAAATTCGTAACCAAGTACCGGAATCTCCAATGGATTCCGAAGGTTTCCAAGGACTGAGTTTCAGCTCTAGTTTTCACCCTGTCCCTAGTGGGGAGTTTCTGCATCTCTCACCAGTCCCCTGGGCTCAGTCTAGGCATAGTCCCTTCTGACCTGCCCATGAGTACCTTTCCAATGCTATCTTCAGCCCCAGTTGGTCAGCTCTGCCTTCAGGCAAGCCTCCTGGCTCTAGTTCAGATCCAGCCATGTCCCTGGGCAAGCCTTCCCCTCTAGCCTGCTTGCTTCCTGCAGTGTTGCCTTTCATTCCTTGTTGCTCCCTCGCAGCCTCCCAACTTTGCCTTTCTCCTCAGACTTCACCTGTCTCCTGGACCTCTCTT
Organism: Sphenodon punctatus; assembly: GCA_003113815.1. Classification (NCBI taxonomy): domain Eukaryota; kingdom Metazoa; phylum Chordata; class Lepidosauria; order Sphenodontia; family Sphenodontidae; genus Sphenodon; species Sphenodon punctatus. Next base: position 585,757 of record QEPC01009251.1, read on the forward strand.
CACTGTTGGGGAGCACTCTTCCAGCTCCTGTGTGGGATTCAGGTGTGGTGCCTCCTCCTCCATCCACACCTGTCTGACCTTTGCTCTGCCTCTCCAGGTCAGCCCTCAGCCCCTCACTCTTGGGCTGTGCCTGCTCTGCAGCCCCACTCTCTGGGTCTGGCACGGGCTTCCCTGCCCCACCTCTCACTCACCTCGCAGACACATGAGAGTCTCTCTGGCCACACATGACAGGTGCCCAGGTGTGCTCCCACTCTCTCACACACCTGGCCCCTTCACCCTCTGTTTAAACTCCCTCCTTAAAAATCCAGCTCTGCTGTCTACCCTCTTCCTTTAAAGCAGTGGTGGAGAACCTTTTCTGTCCCAGGGGCCATATTGAAAATTAGTACGAGCTCTGAGGGCCACACAGAGGTTGAGGGCAGGGGTGCTTAATGGGTGTATTCAAGAAAAAGAGGGCCCAGATTATGGATCTGTGCTGTGAATCTGTCCAATGCCCAGATGTGCACACCCTCCTCTCTGCTCCATTCTCCTGAGCTCAGTTTTTCAGTGCTTGGGAGTAGAGATTGGATCCAGGGGCCAGATCCAGGCACTGGACAGGGGCCACATAAAAACTTGCCGAGGGCCGCATTTGGCCCCTGGGCCTGAGGTTCCCTGCCCCTGATTTAAAGGGCCAGACAGCCCCACTGTCTGCCCTGTTAGAGACCCACCTTCCATGAATGTATTGGCCCTTTCCTAAACCACATTATACTATTGCCTAGCTTCCAGAGTCACCTAATGAAAATGGTAGTTAGGCATCTCACTACCATAGGCCCCTTGGAAAATCCCACCTTCATTGCAAAGTACTTAATTTGGCATCCAAAACACGGCTTGCTTCCCCTCCTCATCTGGTAGGATAAGAGGCAGCAAACCTGTCTGAACTGACCACCAGTGCTATGCTCTTGAGGGGAAACCAACTTATTATTAACTACTCAATGTGCATATCGGACCTACCTTAGGTAGCAGGGTGTCATATGTTATTGTGAGCAATTGTGTCATCAGCCTGGTATGCAACCCCTGGGTCAGTTAAAGTGTAATTGTATTGATTTTGACAGACAGGAATAGCCATTTATTTCCAATAATCAATACCTCTTTGCTTTCCCAATACAGAGCTCAGAAATGCTCCAAGACTCCTTGTAGCACTAAGAAACATTTGTCTCCTTTTCTTCTATGGAAACAGCTTCTCGCAAGCTCCCAAATGATTCAGCCTGTGGAATTTTTATCCCCAAGAAATCCTAGTTAGTGACATCTTCAGTAAGAATGTCCGGTGAAGTCAGCTGAAAGACTCCCGTACGGTGGAGTAGCAACAGTTAAAGCAAGAAGGGGAAGTTTGGCCCCTTGAGCTCCAAAGCCAAGCCCCACCCTTACTATTATCACCACATACTATTGTGTGCCCAAGTGAAATCAAATGCTGTCATATGCCCAAGTGAAATCAAATGACATCTCTCTCACAAACACCCTGTCTGTAATACATACAATAAACATAATACTCTCCTGAGTGGGGAGGGACAGAATTAAGGAATAGAGAGTTTGTTTGGCTTCAAATTCATGAATAGCAGGGTGTGTTCTTGCAAGCTTCAGTAGGATTTGAAACAAACCTTTAGTATTGCTCTACATAGTCGCATTTGGGCTAAACTGATCTCTAGCATAATGCTAGGGTTTTAGTGATGTTACGCTCTCTTTTCCAGGAGTGTAACTGAGGTCAGAATCTTGCCCTTTGTATCTCCTGAATGGTAGTATTAAATTGTGCATTAGAAAGTGTATTTACCCAGTGCCGTCAGCTATTCTGTATGCCTGCCCCCAGGCAGCACAGTGGGAGCTGCTGGGTACTCAGCACTTTTGGAAAACTGACCTTTATTTTGGGTGCCGAAGTGCCTAGATGTCTGATCCTGACTCCTGAGCTCTTTTGGGAAATGTGATCCAGAAACAACCACCTGTCCACCAGAAAGCAATTTCTAACAAGAGTCTGGAATGTTTCTGCACTGAGAGAGGACGGACGTGCACGATAGCTGAAAGCAGGTTGCAGCTTTCTGACGGTGAGAACAAGCTGTCTTTGTAAGGGCACAGTACTGCAATATGTGGTATTGGAAGGCTTTTCTGAAAGGGCAAAACCTTTCCACGAGATCTGTGTTTGCTTCAGCTGTCTCAACTGTAGAAAGTGAAGTGGGGGTCACCATCTCCCTCTTTGGGGCATGGAGCAAAATATCTCACATATTTGCTGCAGGAGGAAGAAAAGCAGCAGATGTTCAGTAGAGGCCTGCGCCAACTCTCGTTGAAATCAGGGGGAGCCTTTCCATCACTTCAGTGGGCTTTGGATCAGGCCTCTTTGGAAGAGTCAACATGTTTATAGAGAAACCCGAGCAATTAAGATCTGATGAATAAAAAGAGCTGCTAACAAGAGACAGGCCTGGCGAGAGGAGAGAGATAGGGGTGCAATTGTTCTAGGCCCGCCAAGCTCAGGGGACCTCCCAAAAAACTATAATCTCTTTTCTGAACTAAAGCTTGGCATAGTGGAGTGATTGGGAGAATACTGCTGCTAGCATCTGTGTAAATATAAAGTACCAGACTCTCTAGAAATTAAATTATTGTGGCCAGCTACTAGGTGATGGTGAGGTTGGGGGCTGAGAAGTAGAGGGCTGGGAGGTTGGAGAGAGGAGGCTCCCAGAGTGTACCGAGCCCCCAAATTTCTCTCAATGGGCCTGACAAAAGCTACTGCTATAATTCTAGCCACAAACAGAGGCAACTTGACTTCGTTGTTTTAGTGGAGTTGCTGCTCATTTGCACCAATAGGCTTTAGATCAGGCCTCTTTGGAAGAGTCAACATGTTTATAGAGAGATCCAAGCAATTAAGATCTAATTAATAAAAAGGCCTGCAGTGCTAACAAGAGACAGGCAATCAAGGATTGCCACTTCTCTGTTTTTCACCTAGAGACTCCAGATTTTGACCCAGAGTCTACAGGCTCTGGAAGAAGCCCCAGTTTTTCTGGATCCTCCAAGGCCACCCATGGTAACCCAGAGAAACTGGAGCCTCGATGGAATTGGAGCCTCAATAGGAAACAGGGAGTGGGCCATAGGGCTTTCCCATTCTCTTTCTGACGTGGCCCTGCCCTTATGCAGTGTTATGACCCAGGATTCATAACCATAGCCTTTTCAGTGTTCAAAATGCTTTGCAGTTCTTATCTAGTTCACCTTCAAAAGCCTGTGAGGTAGGTCATTATTATATCCATTTTACAGATGGGGAACTGAGGCTGAGAGACAGCGACGTGTCCCAGGCCACCTAATTAATTAATGGCTAAGAAGATTTGAACCCAGTCTTTTCTCTATCATTGTTTCACTGTGCATCTCAAGGGACACAACCAAGCAGTGAGGTTGCTACCCATGATTCAGTTGGAAACGCAGCACAAATCTGGCACGTTCCAACTGTACCACCATACAGAGAAGCCAGGCCACAGCCTTCTGAAATGCCTCACTACCCTGTGGTTGTAGGACATAAAATGGAGTAATTCCAAAGTTGGTCTTTAGGACATTCTCAAGTGAGCAGAATTCTTTGGTAGCTTTAAATTCATTTAAATTAAGCTTTTTGTGATGGATCTTCTGTTGGCAGCAAGCTCCCCTGGCCTCAACAGAGCTACAGTAATTTACGCCAGCTATGGATCTATCCTTTGAAGTCCCAGTCTTTACGGCTCTGTGAAATGGCATCCAAATTAATTTCTTTCTCCATTGTTTTTTAATCCATGGCAGGGTTTTTAGCACTTTTCCCCTTTCTAATGCCCTGCTATCACAATGCCCGTGGGAAAAGCCAAATGAAAGCACCCTGTAGAACAGAGAAATGTTTGGTAAATCATTAACTGAGATAGGTTTTCAGGCAGAAACTTGAAAAAACACAGAAAACTCAGGTGGTCCAAACAATTTTTACTGTTTGCCTGACTCAAAAATGTTCCAAAGCTCTCCATCCAACCATGTCTCTTGTTTTATAACCTTTTGGATGGAGCGGATAAAAGGCAGGTGTTAAACACACACACACACACACTCCTTTCTTGTAGAATACATTTTGAATCTTAGAATATATATGCAATATGAACCTCAAGAGTTCTCTCCCAACACCAGAAAGATACTAGAAAGATACTAAAAAAGATATGGGCTTCATGCAGTGACCGATGGGCACAGAAATAAGCCCATGGCTAGAGACACTTGTCACTTCAGAGGAAACAACAAAGATTTGGTTAATCAATGTCTGTTACAGATCACTTCTAGTTTAAATTGCAATTTGCTTAAAGAAGCACCCACCTTTTTTCCTTCCCTACCTTGGTGACTCCTCTGCTGTACCTCAGAAGTGTCTCTGTCCCTGACCTCTTAAGAAACCAAGAAGGAACTCCTGACTCATGATGGCTCTTTTATACGGAAAGGCCAGCAGCCAGAACTACCACACCATAAAATGGCTGCACCAACCAGATTGTCTTAGACCAGAAAATCTTCCTGAGAGCTTCCACCATGCCGGGGGGGAGTGGGGTCCCCGGCATATGAAGAAATCATTTCACACCTTTGCCCCCTAGTTACTACACCTTCCTTAACCAGTTGTCCAAACTCCCACAGAACCGCCTAACGCAAAATACAATTACTCTTTGTTTTTACAAAAGCAGCCTTGGGTTATTTTATTTTATTTTTAAAAAAGAAAAAGAAAAAAAGATCCAGTCTTCCACTTACTTGTTCTTTGCATTCATTCTGGTCACTTAAATGCTCTCAGACACAAACAGGATCAACTTTCATCAAGTCTCGATCACATTAAAAGTGCACCAAATAGCGACCCAAAGTTTCAGGTGATCCCTTATTAAGGAAAGAGGAAAAACGAGGTGGAAGATGAACGTCCCGGTGGAATCTCAGGAGAGTAGATTTATTCCACCAAGCACTTTACAGTGTCTGTTATCTCAGCCTTGGCTAAGCAAGAGAATGCTGGTGAAGATCATTGCCTGGTACAGTACGGAGCCTTTGCTTCACAGGCCAGGAATTCTACATTGAATAATTTTTAACTTCTGCCCTGTAAGGAGAAGCAGGGTCTTTGCATGTATTGTCTGTTAGATGCTTTACACAAAGGGAAGGCTTAAAATAAAGCAGAAATGTGCCACCCCCTGGCTCTCCAGGGGAAAAAAAATAGTTACCCCAGAATGATCAATTAGTGGGGAAACTAAACAGTAAAACATGGTACAAAGTCATATAAAGAAGATTTGATTTGCACACTTATTAGATCCACTGATCTGTCCTGAATAAAAGATTAACTATGTTGAACTTAAAGCAAGCACTTTTCTTCCATAGATTTTGACAAAGGAAGTCTGCATCAATATTCCTGTTTTACAGGGGGGGAAATCTGAGGCACAAAGCACTGGAAATGATTCAGTCACAGCCAGTGACAGCTGGGAATCAGAACCCAGGTCTGTCATGTCTTAGTTCTGTATGCTAGCCATTAGGCATTGCCACCAGCTGGAACTGTACAATACACAATTAATCTGTGGAACTCATCGCCGCAGGATGTTGTGAAGATCAATATAACTGGGTTTAAGGGAGAGGGGGAAAAAAAGAATTGTCTAAGGTTTTTGAGGTCCAAAAACAGTGATTAATCAAATTGATCAGGGGATGGTACCTCTGACTGTTGGGCATTGGAAGTGAGCCAACATCAGGGAATGGATCACTCCATTATGAGCTGTTGTGTACTTCTCTATGGCAACTGAAGCTAGCCATTGTTAGAGGCAGGATGCTGGACTAGATGAATGATTGGTCTAAACCCGTACGGCAGTTCTTATGTTCTTAAATTAAAAAACTCAATACAACTTAGCACCTAATAATAGGGCTAACCCCAACCCTATGATAATAATAATAATAATAATACATTTTATTCTTTTTAGCCACAACTGTAATCTGGGCCCCAGTATGCTAGTTGCTATTCAAATTAGAAGAAACAGTCCCTGCCCCCAAAGCATATGTGTTCTAAGTAGGGAAGATGGGCGTGAGGTGGGGAAGAAAATGGAGTCCCAGAGAGATGAAGGCCTTTTATACATGGCCCCCACAGAGCGGGAGGTCCATGGGCACCAGTGCGTGCACGGTGGGTGGGGCATGCATACGGGTGCACACACATCCTGTCAGGGCTGGGTCTTGAACCCATGGCCCTTGGGGTGCTGAACAGGCTCTCCAGCACACTGCACCACCTGGTGGGCTTGTGAGGGTGTTAGGTTTTCCCCCTCCTGTCTCCCTTGTGTGCTTGCTCCCTGTGTGTCATGCCCCTTCCCAGCTGTAGCCAGTTGCCTTAGCCCTGCCTCCCAGCTTCCTGATTGGCCACAGTAAGTATTTAAGCCTTGGTGTGGCCACAGGAAGCTGGTGGAGCAACGTCTCTTACCCCCTTCCCATTCTTGTGTGGTATATGTGAGGAGTACTTGTGTTGGATGTTGTGTGTGTGATTCTTCTATGTGTCCCCTCTGCATGTGGAAAGACTGTGGCTTGTTTCCCCTGTGTTGTGCGT
>QEPC01009251.1:602875-636018 GCA_003113815.1 Sphenodon punctatus
GGTGGGTGGTTGGCCGGGCACCCCCTGGCCTCGCCTGTGTGTTGGTGTGGCCCTGCCCCTCCCCTCCGCTCCCCTCTGCTGTCGCCCCCTGTTGGTGCGGCCCATCAGTGGTGGTGGCGATGGATGGGTGGCGGGACCATGGGCGCTGGGCGGCTGAGCGTGAGTAGGGGTTGTGCTGTCCCCGGGCTTTGGCGCCTCCGATCCCCCTTGGTGCAGGGGTCCAGGTGGTCTTCCAGGTGGTGGCTCTCGGTGTGTGGGGTGTGCCCCTGGAGGTACCGCTGCCCCCAGTCCTCCCAGGGCCCGTTGGTGCGAATGTTCCCCATTGCCCTGTCCCTTCTCTCCTGCAGCTACTGTTGTCATGCTGCTGGTGATCATGCGCCTGGGGGCTATGGCGTTGCAGCTGCAGCAGGCAGCATGGGACATGCGGGCAGCGGGGCAGCTATTCGATGGCATCTGTGAGTGTGCTGCCGCTTTGCTGGGCCCTGTGTCTGTGTCCCTCCATGGGGGGTTCTGTTCCTTGGTGCCCGGGGCCCGATCTGATGGCTGTCTCCACTTCCTCTGTTCCCTTCAGTGCAAGCCATGATCGTGGAGCAGACCCGGGAGCAGGGGGAGTTGCTGGAGCTCCTCCTGCATGTCCTGGGGTGGCTGCACCGGCTGGACCACGCACAGGCCGAGCACTGGTGCCAGGCGCGGGGTTGGTGGCCGTATTGACCAGGGTTCTGTCCTGGGCCTGCCTCTGCTGGCGCTGTCCCCCCTTCTCTTGCCCCGTCCCCCTCCCTGCCATTTTGTTGTTGCCCCCTGTTGCTGGTTCCTCATATTATTAAAGGCTTTTGTGTTCCTTTCCTGGTGTGTCTGCGTTGTGCTTTGCTGTGACCTCTCCCCTTGTGCGGGTGCCTCTGCAGGGGGTGTGGGGGTGTTGCCTGTGTTGTGTGGGTACATTCCCCCCCTTTCTTTGCCCCCCATGGGCCATGTGCCCATCCCTGTGTGCTTCTGCTGCCTGCTGTGTGTGTGCGGCTCTGCTGTGGGGGGGTGTTGGGGAGGGGGGGCCTGGTGCCGGGCTGTCTGGGCTCTGTGCTGGGACTGTGTGGAGCCGGCTCCATTGTAGCGGCTGTCATCCCATCTCCCTCCCGCCCCGCCTGGGTCCTGGCGGCTGAGGGGCGGGGCCACATTGTGTGGCTTCATTTGCCCTCGGTCGGCCATGTTGTGCCATTGCTGTGCCGGGTGGGGCTTCTCTGCCATTCCCGGCCGGCCGTGTACTTGCATGGGTGTTTGCTGGGTGTTTCCCGGGATGGATATTTGGCTTCTGGGTGTTTGCGGGCCCCTCCACTTTCCTTCCCACCATCCCCTGTGGCACTGTCCATGTAAATGTCTCCCTGCTTGGCACCGCCGGGTGTTCGCTGGGTGTGCTCACCCACCCATCCACACCCATCAGCGCTGCTGCGCCATCCGTGTAAAAAGGGCCATGGTGTCGCAAGTACGGAGGCTGGGTGTGCTCCTCGATTCACAGCTCAGCCTGGAATCTCAGGTTGTGGCCATGGCGGGGAGTGCGTTTCGGCAGTTGAATTGAATTATTTTATTATTTGGCACTAGCTACCGCTATGGCCAGTAAAAAAAACCAGAATACACAACAGAATACAAAGTACACAGCATAGAGATGCTTATTATACATAAGTAAATATATAACAACACCGACCTATGTCTTATTAAATCATGAAATTATTAAAACCTTAAGGGTTTTCACCCTTAACTCCTGATCCCAACAGGGTTTAACAATTAAAAGAAATAAATAAATGATAATATAAGCCAGAGTAACCATCCCCACCTGTAGGTCACACACTCCTTTTCATAACATTAGCTATTCTCCTCAATCCAGGACCTGGCCCACTACACTCGCACTGGGCCAGATCCCAGGTAACGAAGGTAAAGACCCTCAATTCGCTGAAATTTTATCTTGAACGCAATTTGTTCCTACCTAGCTCATAACTTCCTTCTGCACCCAAGACTCCCACTGCAATGATGACATTCACTACTGGAAGAGGACTTCTCATCATTTGCCTTTAAGTCAGCCCCCTCCTACATCACATTAACTTTTCTCTGAAATTTATGCCTCCCGGTCACTACTCCTTGCCTTCAAATCAAGTCATTCCGTTCCTCTGGGACATAACTCGACTACCAAAGACTGCCACCGCCAGTGTCAATTTGGATGCCCTGTAACTCAAACATACGCTCTGTCTATTCAGCTGAGGGGAGATATCCAACACCTCTTTTAGAGCTACCAAAAGCTCTCCTCTGAATCCCTCATACCGGGGGCAGGCAAACAGAATATGGTTATTAGAATCGAGCTCTTGTAAAAGGCAGGACTTACAAATCCTTTCCTGCCAGGGAATTCCAAGATATCGACCTTCTAACACCCCCAAGGGAAATACCCCCATTCGTAGGCGGGTAAAAACCCGCCTTAATGTGAAGCTTGTCCAAGCTGTCAGGTAACTAGATTCTAAAGGGCATCCCCTAGGTGGATTATATAGGGGATTTACCCATTGGGTCTGTAACATCCCAGCATCAATCTGGATCTGCTGGTCCTCCAGTCTTTGTTTCACCAGGGGCATAGCCCGCTTGACTCTGAGCTCTACCAGATGATCAGGCAGAAAACCCAACTTCCCCAAGAGGATTCCCACTTGCTTCTGCCAGGGAGCTAGCATGTCAGCGGCTCTAATTACCCCCAGCAGAGAACCGTCATCTGGGGGGAGAGTTGCCACATGCAGCCAATACTTGATGATACCCTGAACAGCAAACAGCCTAACAGGGGGGCATCCCATCTCCAGACGTAAAAAAATCTGGGGGGGGTCCCACAAGGAACTCCCAATAAGGCCCTCAGAAACCCGTTCTGTAGAAATTCAAGCTGATCCAGGTATTCCACCCCCCAAGCCGCAAAGGCATACAATAATTGGCCGATCACCTTAGCACGAAACAGCCTCATGGCTGGCAGTAATAGTTTCCCTCCTTTCCCGTAGTAAAAGCCACGGATGGCCCCGGCCGACTGCTTGGCCCGGATTTTTACCTGGGCCCACTGTGCCCCCCAAGAGGGGGTACTTGAGAAGACAACACCAAGGTACTTAAAATTTGGGACCTGGGTGATCTGGTGGCCATTAACTTGCCACTTGTGGAGCTTATGCCCCCGCCCCTTACCTACCACTAGCACCTTGGTCTTCTCGTAATTGATATTGAGACCCTCCCTTAAACAGTAATCCCTAACCTGGAGCATAGCACGGCGCAAACCCACCTGCGAGCGGGAAATAAGCACCGTGTTGTCGGCATACAAGAAAGATGTAATTTGTTTGCCATTAATAACAGGTGGATGAGAATTAGTTTCAGCTACGAAATCTGGGAGGTCATTCAAGTAAAGGTTAAACAGGGCTGGGGCCAGTAACCAGCCCTGCCTCAACCCCCTGGCCACCTTGATCCTTTGAGTCAAAGCTCCCTCCCTGGAACATCTAACCTGGAGGGGGTTGTTTTCATGCATTTAGAAACAGCAATCTCGGATCGATCTTATACTCCTTCATTTTGGCCCATAGCCTATTTCTATTGATGGAATCGAAGGCCATCCTTAGATCTATGAAACATAAGTATGCCTTCAGGCCCTGACTCAGAATCTTCCTTATCAGACAGGAGAGGGCTAACATGTGATCCACTGTAGAACGGGTTTTCTGAAATCCTACCTGCTCAAAACTAATCTCTGGAGCCTCGCCAGTAATAGCCTGGAGTAGAGCTTCCCCACAATGCTGAGGAGACTTATTGGGCGGTAATTTTCTGGGGCACCTTGATCTCCTTTTTTGTATATTGGGGCAATAATACTATTTGCCCAAGATTTGGGCATCTTACCTGTCGCATTTATAGTAGTGAAGACAGGGGTCAACAACTCAGCCCACCAGTCCGGGGCTTCCTTCAGGAGTTCCACCGTGACCAAGTCGGCACCGGGAGCTTTCCCACTTTTTAATCGCAGGATCAAAACCCTCACCTCTTCTGTCTGTACCGGCGGCCATTGAGGGTATCTATCGGGTTCTTCCAGTGGGATGTGGAGAAAGGAAGAGGCTACGTCCTTATAGACAGCCTCGTAAAACCTTTCCCACATCCTCGCGGATATCTCCACGGAGCCCCTAGACGTCTCCCCTTGCCTAAACTGTCTAATTAAGCCCCAAAAGCGTTTAAAATCTCCATTACCCGCTGCCTGTTGCAGCCGTGCCCACTGCTGCCTCTGGAACTGGATTTTCTTCGTCGCAATGAAATGACGATAGTATGTCTGTGCTGCCATCAGGGTATTCCTAGCAGCTACAGATGGATGGTACCTTAGCCATTTAGCCTTCCCTCTCAGGATTTGCCATTGTACATAACAGTCATTGTCAAACCAGCCCAAAGTTCTCCCAAAACCATGGCATGTCGACCCCTTGGGGATTAGCAAGGGGGTTAACTGTGCCAAAATCTGCTCAAAACCCCCAAACTGATCTGCTGGAGAAGACTATCCAGCTCCGGGTCAGAAATATGAACCCAAAATTGTTGTGCAAGGCGGTCAGACCAATAGGGCCTCTTATAAACAGAAGTTGCTCCTAGCGAGGTTAGGGAAGGGCCTAACCTCACCTCCTGAACCTGACGAGGGGGAATGGGACGAGGCCCAAGCGATAGTATTAAAATAAGATGGAGCGTCTCCGTAGTGGGACAAATATCCAGTCTCTGAACTCTCGGGAGGAGAGCTACAGAAGCCAGGAAATAGTCTATCGTGCTGGACCCTCAGTGTGAATGAAACGTATAGTAACCTTCTCCATCCCCCTCTAGTCTCCCATTAAGCACAACTAACTCCAGTTCCTCAACCAACTACTTAAAGACCCTGGCGTTGGTATTTTCGACTTTGTCAAGGGATTTCCGTGGGGGGGCCTGAAAAGAACTTAGACTAGTCCACCCGCTAGGGAGACCCAGCCAGTCCCCAGTTCTTGCATTAAAATCTCCCCCCAAAATCAGAGTGGCGCCTGGGTACATTACCCTTGCCGTTTGAACCTCACTTATAATTACCTCCCAGATATCCGTACAAAAATAATTAGATGAAACCAGCGGGATATAGACGTTCCCAGTCAACAGACCCTCCCTGGAGAGGAACGTACAGTAATAAAGGGCGAAATAAGATTTGTAATTATTTATTAATTTAAAAGAAACTAAATTTGATGAACAAGGGGCCAAAAAGACCAGACCCCCACTTGCTCTCCCGAACACCCTAGCTGTACTAGCAGGAACTGAGTGCACTCTCATAAGGATAAAAGAAGTTTATTTGCAGGGCACAGCCCTTTAACAAATGACATAACAATAGATACAAGGGTAAAACAACATACAATATACATCGAACATGATATTCGGAATCCGAATAGTAGGTGGGAGCCAGCTTAGACATAGTATCTTGTATCTATTCCTACTATCATTCGGTCTTATACCGGAAACCCCCCAGAAACCAAGGCACTTGAGGCGGAAAAGAATGGGCGGCGGATGTTCCAGACGGCCACTCCAAATCTTGCCACTGCTCTGGAGTGTACTGAGGCAATAGGCCCGAGTAAACTCTGGGTGTCTTTACGTAGAAGAAGAGAGTCCAAAAAGGGGCCCTTTAGGAATTTGGTTCTGGGGCCTATAAGAGCAGGGCAGTGGAAAAAAATATGCTCAGTTGTATCCACCGCCTTCAACTGGCATAATGGGCATAGGCGCATGGCCCATGGAGTTTGCTTATATCGCCCCTCCATAATTGCCGAAGGGAACATGTTGGTCCTCAGTCTAAGATATGCTATACGTTCTTCGACATCCTCCCAAACAAAAAGATAATAAGGGTCAGAGCACTGGGGATTGGGAGGAGTATATGCGGGGGCTATCTTTTGGGCAAACAGAAGAGCCCCCTCCAATTGGATCGTTTGGTCCTGGATACGTCTCTTTATCAGAGACTTTATAGCTACCCGGCCTAGATTAGCAAGGGCTTCGGGGGAAAATCCCAGCAGGGCAACTTCTTGTTTTGTCTGACGTAGCCAGGAATCTCCCAACCCACTCCTCAGTACTAGGGAAAAAAGGGAGCCCTCTTGGTGGTAAAGTAGCGTTGCTTTGACCCAAAGCATAACCACCGCTTGGAGGGCATATGCCCTTAAAGGAAGGCACCGAGCTTCAGCTCGTAGGATAGCTTGGGGAGTACCCCTAGGAGCTCCTGTTATGCGCCGAAGAAAATCATTTTGGAGGGGTTCTAGAAGATTGAGGAAGGAGAGGCCCCAAATGGGAAATGCATATAGTAGCTGGCCGAGAACCTTGGCCCTAAAAAGGCGAAGGGCCGGTAGCACTAATTTCCCCCCTTTACTTAGAAAGAACCTCAGAATTGCCCAGATGGTTTTTTTGGCAAGTACCTGGGCCTCCAGCCCCCATTGGAAGCAAATATTACCCCCAAGTATTTGTAGGACCGAACTTGTTCGATGGGATTTGGCCCAATAGACCAAGAGTGGCATTTCTGGTTTCCCCTGGCCCCTACCACCATAACCTTCGTTTTAGTAAAATTAATTGATAGTAATTCGGTCTGGCAGTAGTCACCGAAGTGCACTCTCATGCCCCCAGCTCGAATATCCTCTAAGGCCCAGGTTTCCTGAAACAGACAGATATCAGATGTTTGGAACAGACGGAGAAGATCTTCATCCGACTGGCGGGCCTGCCAACCCGAAATGTTCCACAAGGCAATTTTTAAGGAGGCACTTGGTAGTTGTCATAAAGGGGCCTCCGGGTAACCCGGCATCACCGGCTAGCTACTCCCAGTGACTGTCTTCTGTGTACTGACCTCAGTAACTATGTTATCCGCTAGGGAGAACGTTAGGTCCGGGACCGCCTTAGGAGAAGCCAGGTTCCCAGGTAGCATGGGAGATAGGGGTTGGAGGGCTATACTTCCTGGGCCATTGATGGTTCTATCCCACAACTGAGGGTCCAGTCTTAAAATCGGATCCCTAGCCCCCTCCCCCGAATCTCCAACCCTAACCAGGGTACTTTCTGAGTTGATCATTATAGGGCCCTTGGAGAGACCCATAGCTCTTCCCCCCCCCCGAGCTCAGAGACATCATTGAAAATCGCTCTCCGCGGGCGAGAAGTGGGTTGACAGATAGACATTTTCTGAGGGTTACCCTTCTGAATAAAGATAGAAGGTTTCTTTTTATGTGATTCCAGGTGACCCCTAACCTCGGTAGACAAGGCCCCAGATTTAAGTTGAGCCAACTGTAAACACAGAGAGTTGAGCCTAGACAGCATACTATTCCCCATACAATCCACACTCAAATGTACCCCTAGATTTCTAAATGGTTTAGAGGATTTTACAGGGGGTTGTACTACTGCCTGGGTTCCTGCCGTGATGACCTCCATGGCATCCCCTCCTTCCACTAGGGGAGGAGGCATATTAGAGTCCATTACTTCCCCTGGGAACTGATGGTTAAGGGAGGGAAATCCTACCAGTGGAGTCTGGTTACCTTCACTCCTACCTTCACTCCTGCCGAGCACTGGATTCCTCCGGTCAACAAAACTCGTACCGGTTTGCGTAACCTTATCCTCCAGTACCTGAGGAGACTGTCCCCCCACCTGAACTAACTGACCCAAGCTAGTTTGAAATACCCTGGATAAAAAAAATGATCTCCCCTCCAGGGAATGTCTCACCTCCCAAATTGCTGTTGCTATTTCCGATGAAGTGAAGGTGATATTAACCACCTGTCTATCCCTGGACATTATCAGGTGGTCCACAGCCTGAATGTGGGTTCTAGTAATTGGGAGGTACCTTTGGACAGGGAAGTTTACCAGCAGCCTAGATGTGCTCCGCTGCATCTAATACAGTATTCCATAAAGGGGGGTGACTGCCAAATAATGGCAAAATGGTGAAAATTAGGTTAGAAGATAGGGGGCTGTAAGAAACGGCTTGATTGAGTGGCAACACAGGGAGACCATTGCAAAGGGGGCCTGGGCAGTTCCCCTCCCCTAGTCATGTATTCCCTATGGCCTCATCCGGGGGTAGGTTCCGAGGGGCCAAAGCTTTAACCCCAGGAGACGGCTCCTTGCTCCCAGAGGGCCGGAGTAACCCCATGCCACTCTGGTTCCCTTGCCGGGGATTATACTCCAGGGGCCTAGCCGGGAATACCACCAAGTCAAGCTTTTCATGTATCTGCTGAACTTGAGAGCACATGAATTTGATAGATTCAGCAGTAACCCTCACATGCGTGGACAAAAAAAATCGATCGAAAAATCGCTACCCAGACGACCACTAAGGTCTGGAGCAACTTGTGAGGGCGACAAACTCCTTTCCCGGTTACTAGCGGGAGTTGAATGTCTTGAAGATACCGGGAGTTTCCCATACGAAATATGTGCAATTTGGTGGCAGAAGGAGGCCTCTGTGATAGAGTCATTATCCTGAGGAAAGTCAGTTACCTTACGTGGGAAAAAAGACTCCAACCTGCGTTGCTTCTGAGTCTTGCTGCCAGCAGGCGGGGAAACTGCGGAGGGCTCAGGATGTGGCCTTTTGCTGGAAACCATAGGGGATAGCTGTACTAACCCTAACACCCCAGAAAATTCACAAACTGAGGGGAGCCAAACGTCTCGGGCTTCTGCTCCGGATCGCGTCGAAGGTTTCGGCAGTTACATCCTGTCCGGTGGCTTCGGATGTATCTCTCAGGCTCTGACCTCACCACTGTCATCCATGCCTTCATCACCTCGAGGCTGGATTACTGCAACACGCTCTACATGGGGCTGCCAGATAAGGAGTCTGGGTGTGCTCCTCGATTTGCAGCTCAGCCTGGAATCTCAGGTTGTGGCCGTGGCGGGGAGTGCATTTTGGCAGTTACATCTCGTCCGGCGGCTTCGGCCGTATCTCTCAGCCCTGACCTCGCCACTGTCATCCATGCCTTAATCACCTGGAGACTGGATTACTGCAACGCGCTCTACATGGGGCTGCTCGAGAAGCTGGTCCTGGAGGCTGCAGCTGGTGCAGAATGCCGTGGACCATCTCCTTACTGGCTGCCTATAAAGCACTGGGCTAGGTTCAAGGTGCTGGTTTTGACCTTCAAAGCCCTTCACGGCCTGGGCCCTGCCTATCTGCTGGATCGCCTCACTCCCCATGTGCCCGTGAGACCCCTGAGATCGTCCGTGGGGGCCTTTTTGGAGTTTCCCTGGGCGAGACGGGTGGCCACTGATGTGAGATCTTTTTCGGTGGCTGTCCCTGTGCTGTGGAATTCACTCCCGGAGGAGGCTCGGTTGGCCCCCACCCTCCTGTCGTTTCGACGTTTGTGTAAGACCTGGCTGTTGTGCCAGTTTGGCGAGGGGGGTAGGGTGGGGGGTAGGGTTTGGGAGGGAGGGTGAGTTTTTATGATTTGTTTTAAAATTTGTTGATTTATTTTTAAATGTTTTATTGTTCAATTTTTTGTGTTGTTCGCCGCTCCGAGCTGCCTTTGGGCAGAAGGGGCGGGATATAAGTTTTAAATAAATAAATAAATAAATAAATAAAATTTTGGAAAAGGACACTAGGCATAATTTGGATTGATTAGTAACGGCCTATTCTGGGCAGATATTTATTTATTACATTTTTTACCCCGCATACTCCCGTACAATGGCGGCTCGGAGCAGCAACAGCATATAAAATACAATAAAATACATAAAACTAAAGTATTATAATATTAAAATTACTAAAAGGCAATTAAAATACCCTCCTAACCCCCCTATCCCCCTTCCCCAAAGGCCTGGCGGAACAACCAGGTCTTACATGATCTTCAGAAAGAGGGGAGGTCCGGGGATAAACGGGCCTCCATCAGGAGAGAGTTCCACAGTCTAGGTGTGGCCACTGAGAATGCCCTCCCTGCCATTGCCACCCGGAATACCCAGGGGACCTCAAGTTGGGCGCCCCCGGCCGACCGCAGGGGCTGAAAAATGACCCGGGGCCTGAGGCGGTCTCGCAGATAAGCAGGTCCTCCCAAGCCATTTAGGGCTTTAAAGGTCATTATCAACACTCTGAATTGGGCCCGGTAGACTATAGGCAGCCAGTGCAGAGAACAGAGCACAGGTGTAATGTGCTCACGGTGACCCGTCCCCATTAGGAGACGAGCCACCACATTCTGCACCAGCTGCAGCTTCCGAACTGTCTTCAAAGGTAGCCCCACGTAGAGTGCGTTATAGTAGTCCAATCAAGATGTAATGAAAGCATGGATGATGGTTGCCAGGTCCAAGTTGGAGACATACGGCCGAAGCCGTCGCACCAGATGTAATTGGCGAAATGCTCCCCTCGCCACCACCTCCACCTGACAATCCAGGCAGAGCTGTGGGTCAAGGAGCACCCCCAAACTACAGACCTGAGCGGCCAGAGGGGGCAGACCCCGCTAATAACGGGAGTCACACACACACCGGCCCTACCAACCAACATCACCTCCACCTTATTGGGATTAAACCTCAGCCAATTCACCCTCATCCAGTCCCTCACAGCCGCCAAACACTGGGTAAGCACCGAGACTGCCGGGCCTGGATCTTCAGAAAACAAGAGGTAAAGTTGTGTATCACTGGCGTACTGATGACATCGTACGCCTAACCGTCTCATGACCTCCCCCAAGGGTTGCATATACACACTGAACAGGAATGGGGACAGAATAGAACCCTGCGGGACCCCTCACATGAGGTCCCGGGGAGAAGATGTATATTCCCCGAGGACCACCCGCTGAGTTCTCCCTGCCAGGAATGAGCAGAACCATTCAACATTCCCACTCACTCCGGCCCGGTCCCACAGCCTTGCCACCAAGATCTCATGATCAACGGTATCAAACACTGCCGACAGATCCAACAAGATCAAAATAGATGATCTGACCTGATCTAATTCATGGTGTACGTCATCAATCAATATTTCGAATCCAGAATGTCCATCCCTAGTAGTTAGGGTTCCTGCTTCTCATGGTTTAATCCTTAGACTCCCCTTTTGGCCTATGGAAGTCTCAGGGTCAAACTGCAAAAGGTGGCAATCATATAGGTAGCTAATTATTATTTATTTATTACACAGATTTCCCACTCCTCCTAAAAAAAGAAGCTCAGGGTGGCTAACAATGCACAATATAAATACATATTAAAAAATAACATATAAACATAATAAAACAAGTATTAAAACAGCAAACTCAAAATGAAGGCAGATAAAAATAGCAAGAAACCCCTTCCCCACCCTAACCCTCATCCCCCCTCCCCTCCCCATCTCCCTCACCAAATACCTGGTGGAACAGCTCGGTTTTGCACTGATGTCTAAAGGAGAGGACGTCGAGGGCCACACGGACCTTCACCAGGAGGAAGTCCCACAGTCGTGGTGTGGCCACCGAGAATGCCCTCTCCATAGTGGCCCCCCCAAGAAACTTGCGGGACTTGAAAAAAGGGCGCTCCTGGCTGACCACAGAGGCTGATCCAGGGCCCGGGGAGTGATGCGGTCCCGCAGATAGGTAATTTTGCTAAGTAAAAACATTTCTGTCATAGGTGGGGACATAGAGGCAGAGAGGTCAGGTGACTGCTGCTCAAGGTCATAGAGTGAGGCAGCTGCAGAGTAGTAATTAGAAATAAGGGTTCCTGGTTCCAAATTCAATCCACTAGGGAAGTAATAAGCACTAAACAAGTAAACAGTCCATAGTCTCTCAGGATCAGCCTATGTTGGAGGGGAGGGGGGAGATGTGAAGCTGCCAACGCTGCCTGTGTCACCACTGAGGGCACTGTAAAGCAGTAACCAAAAGCAGCAGAAACAAAGTTGCTACCCTACGCACATCAAACTTTGAAGCACATTTGAATGCACCACATGGCAGGAGGAGGGTTACCATACAATCTCCCTCTGGGCTCTCACACAGAGGAGACAGAGCAAAAAGGGGGTTGCTGCACCCCTTACGGAGCATCATGTCACAACGTTTAGCAGCAGGTATGGCTATGTCATAAAGGAGCCATTCCCCTTTCTGGAATAGTCCCACCTCTTATGACATCATGACACTCCTTTAAGATGGGCCGCATTGGAAAGGAGGCAAGAGAGCCTCTATGAATCGCCCCCTTTCTGACACGGCCACCCTGTTATCTCTAGAAGCCAATTTCTTTTGGCTTACTGGGATGCACCCCTGGCTGGGCCATAAATTGGGGCTTCTCCAGCAGCCTGGAAAATCTTGGTCAAAACCAGGGTCTCTGGGTGAGGCGTGACAACCCTAGAAGCTGTGGGAAATCCGCAACTACCACTGTTATACTTCTAAACACAGCTGGATTCACCAAATAGCAAAGTTGGTAAGAGCCCTGCAATTAGCTGATCTCGGGGTGATGCAATCTCTCTTTCTTCTCTTCTACGTGTTTTATTTTTTCAAATATTTATTTATTTATTCATATTTATATGCCACCCTTCCCATAGAGGCTCAGGGCAGCTCACAATTCATAAAATGACAACAATAAAATTCAAACAATATAAACTCCCACGCTCCCTACAAACTCCCACCCTCTCCCCCAACCCTACCCAAAAAACCCAACCCACCCTGTCCCGGCCCGCCAAACGCTTTTTCAAATAGCTGCTGCCTGGAGGCTGTAATGCCCCATCGCCCATGAGAGCGGCGGGCCACCTGCCCAGCCAGAGGCCTTCCCAGGCAACATAGATCCGGTTGCGGCTCCTCCTGGTGCAGTTAGAATGTGGAGAACTGCTCTTTCAGTGTGTGTTGGGCTCACGCTGAGTAGTGGCAACAATGGGAGAGAACTTACAGGTGACATTTTAGCTTGTGACTACAGTCAAAGGGGTCTTACGGAGTGGTTGAGATCCAGCGTATTGGGTGTCTTTAGACACAACGGGGATCAGGTTCTTAAGATATTTGCTATGCGACTGTGCGTTGTATCTAAGCATTGACACTATTTTGGGCCACTGGTCTGCCCCCCATTAGCCTCCCATTAACTCCTTGGTGGTTGCACAGATGTCTCAGGTGCAGCAGTTGAGTCTTTTCCCTCTCCACGTGACTAACGTTGTGTCTAAAGGCATCAGGTGGTGTGTTTCCAGTCATTTCCGGTCTGTCTGCCTAGATTCCTCCCTGTCTGCCCTGAATCCTTCACTCTGCGCCTCTGCCAAACAGCTCATTCCTTGCAGCACACTGCCTTTGTACTCTCTTCCAAAGCACGCAGGGGGAGGGGGGAGCAGTGAAGAATAAGCTGGTCAGCTGCAGCACAGAGCTGAGGATTTGGGGCAGACCTGACCACTCTCCTGCATGGACTACAACTCCAATGATTGCATGGGAAGGCTCCTGCAAGGAGAGCTTCCGGCGCAAGGGACAGGCAAGACCCAGATTAGCCCCTGGACATGGAAAGGCAGCTGTTGCGTCTAAGTACTGCAACATAGTTTTATATTCTGCCCCCTCTGTGACTCAGGCACCTCGGGACGCTAACAACAATAATAAAACAATATAAAATCTTAATATAAAAAACAAATACATAAAAACAAACCTGGGGCTAAAAAGCTAAAACCCACCCAACCCCCCTCCCACTACCCCTCTCCCCTGCCAAACGCCTTGTGGAACAGCCAGGTTTTACAAGAATGGCGGAAGGAGGGGAGCTCTGGGATCACCTGGATGGCATCAGTTTTCTAGACCCCTTTCAATCGTGGTTTCACCCAGGGTATGACACTGAGACTGCGTTGGTGGACGACCTCCGCCAAGAGGTAGATTCAGGGTGTTCGACAGTGCACTACTCATTCTGTTGGATCTCTCGGCTGTTTTTGATACAGTGGACCATGGCTTATTGCTGAGACGATTGCAGTCTCTGGGGGGGTGAACGAGATGGTCCTTGGATGGTTCTGCTTGTTCCTTTCAGGAAGGAGCCAGCGGGTGGTGTTGGGGATTGAAACATCTAGCCCCCGGGACCTCTCTTGTGGTGTACCACAAGCTTCTATTTTGTCTCCATTATTGTTTAATATCTATATGTAACCCCTGGAGGAGGTCGTGAGATGGTTTGGTGTGCGTTGCCACCTATATGATGATGACATCCAGCTGGTAATGGTAATTTTTTTGTTATATTTTTATTGATATAGGACAATGCTGCGAAAGGAGAAAATAGAGGTATTTTCCTCAACCAAAATTGAGTTTTAACATGGAAATTCTTCATTAGAAGTGCAATACAAATGATGAGGTATATCCTTCTACAGTATGATTGCATTTTTAGTATATAATTATTTTTTTGAAACAACTCTTAATACTGTTTTTACAGTTGGTAATTACCTGGCGTATAAATAATTATCCCAATGAAGAAGGGGGTTGCCCCTGAAAAACGTTTGGGTGTGTTTTAAGATTTAGCTTTTTCTCTGTATTAGATGCAGGGACGTTGTGCCATTTACTGGAAACAGTATTGTGTATTTTATTATTTAGATTGGATATATATTGAACCAGGGGCAGCTGGTCCCCCAGGAAGTTTGGGGCAGTGCCCCCCTAGCGCTGTGAGGGACCCCACTGCTGCTTTTTTTTAAAAAAAAAACCACACATCCGCTTCTGACAGCAGCAGCAGCCTCTGACTTCAGAGGCTGCTGCTGCTGTCAGTGATCGCCCTTCCGGGACCCACTCTCAGAACCGCTCTGAGAGTGGGTCCTGGAAGGGACAAAAAGGCTCAGCTGCTCAGCCACCCAAACTATGCTTTCTATTGAAAACGTGATTTGGGCGGCTGAGCCCCTCAGTCCACAGCACGCATAGGGCGTGCTGTGAAGGGAGGGGCTGGCCTTTTCCATTGAGCCTAATGGGCGCAATGGAACTTTTTGCCTGGGTGCTTGATACAAACGCCCAGGCGAGAAGCTTTGGGCTGGGCGGCTGAGGCAGGGACCAGCGCGCATGCACACTGCTCCCTGCCTCAGCCGCATATGCTAGGGACAAGGCTGGCAGAGCACTGTTGAGCTCTCCCTCAAACAGCGCGCCGCCAACCTCAGCTGCTTCCCTGCCTCTGCTGCTCTCCCCCCCATTCTGCCACTCAGAGCGGTAGCGGGGGGAGGGGGGGAGCCTGTCTCTTATACACATCTAGATGTGTATAAGAGACAGGTATGTAACTGTGCGTCTAGTGAGCTGTAGCTGTGTTCGCAGTGCTGGAAATGGGGTGCTTTTTAAATCGTGAGATGTAACTGTGTCTGGCGAGCTTTAGCTGTGTTTGCAATGCTGGAAATGGGGTGCTTTTTAAATCGTGAGATGTAACTGTGAGTCTGGTGATTCATGGGCCTTGAAATTCCCCCCGAACGCGCGCGCACACACACACACACACAGAGCAGAGGGCCAGAATACTGCTTCAGAAGGGACTTCTGAAGCAGGGATTGGGTTTCCTCCAACATACATGCAGCAAGTCCCTTCTTTCTGAAGCAGTATTCTTAACCTCTCTGTTGCGTGTGTGTGTGTGTGTGTCTTTGCTAAAACTGCTTGTTGTAAGTGAGGTTTAAGGTTGTCTGCCTGCTTTTAAACCTGGCAGAGGAGGTGATTATAACCTGCCTAACCTAACTGAAATTGCTTTCTGAAGCAGTATTCTTAACCTCTGCTGTGTGTGTGTGTGTGTTTGCTAAAACTGCTTGTAAGTGAGGTTTAAGGTTGTCTGTCTGCTTTTAAACCTGACAGAGGAGGTGATTAGAACCTGCCTAACCTAACTGGAATTGCTTGATTAAGTAATGTAATAACCCTTGGAACTCCATGCTGCTGGGTTATGCCGCCTACCATTGCCCTGGCTCCACCCACCATTGCCCTGGCTCCGCCCACCATTGCCTGCCGCCCCTGTTGTGTACAGATGGTGTGCTTGGGGACATTGGCCTGGATGTAGATTTGTGCATGTTTTAAAACTGTATAGTTATAATAGGATTATTAAATTGGGCTCAGCCCCCCCATTCGTCTTGTGTGTGTGTGAGGTAGTTGACTAGTAGTCTTTGATTAAGGGGATTTTCACTGCCATTAAGAATTGGTGTGCTATTAAATAGAGAAGTGCCCCAAGGATCTGTACTGGGACTGGTGTTGTTTAATATATTCATTAATGATCTGGAAAGGGGAGTAAGGAGTGAGGTGATCAAATTTGCAGTTAACACCAAATTATGCAAGGTCATTACAACACGAGCTGAATGTGAAGGGGGATCGTGCAAAACTGGGTGACTGGGCATCTAAATGCAGATTAAATTTAATGTGGACAAGTGCAAAGTGATGCACATAGGGAAAACCAATCCATACTTTATGTACACAGTGCTGGGTTCAAAATTAGCAGTCCTCAGGAAAAGGACGTTGGAGTCATTGTGGACAATACATTGAAATCCTCAGCTCAGTGCGCAGCGGCCATCAAAAAGGCAAACAGAATGTTATGAATTATTTGTGAAGGAGTAGAAAATAAAACTGTAAAGATCATAATGCCACTATATAAATCTATGGTGCAACTGCACCTTGAATATTATGCGCAGTTCTGGTCACCCCATCTCAAAAAAGATATAGTAGAAATAAAAACGGTAAAGAGAAGGGCAACAAAAATGATAAGGGGTATGGAATGGCTCCCCTATGAAGAGAGGCTGGATAGGATGGGGCTCTTCAGCTTGAAGAAGAGACGACTGGGAGGGGATATGATAGAAATTTATAAAATTATAAGTGGTGCAGAACAAGTTAATAGGGAACGGTTATTTACCCTCTCAATTAGTACTAGATTTAGACTAGGAGACACTCCATGAAACTAACAGGTAGCAGATTTAATAACAAATAAAACGAAGTATTTTTTCACTCAGCACACAGTTAAGTTGTAGAATTTGTTGCCAGAAGATTTGGTCAAGGCCAGTAGTGTAGCTGGGTTGGACAAAGGGCTGGACAAGTTTCTGGAGGATAGGTCCGTTAGCAGCTATTGGCCAGCAGCTGCAGTAGTATTTATTGACGGCCAAACAGTTTATACAGGGAGACATATCTCCATAAATACAACATCTCTTACATAAATAAAACATAAATTTACATAATAAAAATACAGACAATGAAAAACTTTCATTGTACCCTTTGGGGAGTCTCATCCATTATATCAAAGGATACCTACATCAGTTGAAAGAGCAAAAACCCACTACTGCTATCTTAACAGCAACAAGGACTAGATTATGAGCATTCTTTCTCCAAGTCTCCTAATCTCCTAAATCCCAAATTCCTTGTGCAGTTAGCGTGCTGCGTAGGTATAACACGCCAGTGCATTCAGTACTTTAATAGACATGCTCTGTAGCACCCGAATAGTATTAGCCAGGTAGGTTTGGGGAATGTACCCTCTTACTGTCAGCAGCTAGGAGTGAACAACAGAGAATGGATCACCCGATTGTGACCTGTTGGGTACTTCTGCCAAGCAACCGAGATCGGCCATGGTCAGAAACAGGTGCTGGACTTGACTGACCATTGGTCGGACCCAGTATGGCACTAGTTCTTTCAGTGCTTGAGAACAGGAACTGGATTTATGGGCCAGAGCCAGGCCAAATAAAAAGTAGCTGTGAGCCAGATTTGGCCAACGGACTGAAGGTTCCTCCAGGACTGGTCTTACCACAGGGCAAACTGGGGTGACTGACTGCCCCAGGCCCTGCTCTTTCCAGGGACCTTGAAGTGGCTTCTGTTTTCACCAGGGCAGGATGTGGAGGCCTCCCCTCCCCCTCCTCCCAGTGGGGTCCCAAACACGATCACCATTAGGGCACTGCAAAGGGTGCTCCTAATTGGGGAGAAACCACTGGGGCCCTGCATTTTATCTTTGCCCTGGCCCCCACAAATTCCAAGGCTGACCCTGGATTCCCCACCTCTGGTCTAATACATTTGACCACAAAAGAGAACCTTGTCATTTGCCTATTTCTAAACCCTTCTTTTCTCCCAATTGCATTTTTTTTGTCCCAACTAGCTTTTAAGATTATTTTTGCTATTTGAAGCCACAAAACCAGAACAAAACACTCCCTCTTTCCTATTGCATTTGCATATACAACAAACCATAATACAATTTTTTTTTTAAAAAAAAAATAGTAGACCCGGATTGCAAAACCTTGATCTTTTCATAAAGCCGGGTATTGTTCATTTCCGCGCTACATCCAGGACTGAAGTTCATATTAGTGGCTGTGCCGACTGGCGCTGAAAGCTCTAGGGTTAATAATGTGCAGATCCAGATAGGGAATGGGTGGGGGATTAGGGGATGAGAGGAGTTCAACTCTTATTGGCTCCCAGCAATCATCCCAGCCTCAAGAGCACATCTGTTGAAAATGACACCTCATATTAATTGTGAGAATATTCAGTAGTTTTGGTTAATCAGAAAACAGCCAATCAGAAATTCCTCTGGTTTGTAATTCAGTGGCTGTGACAGCAGAGAAGGGCTTGAACCCAGAAGTGTCTGAACCTCAGGAAGCTGTTCCATGTCTACGGCACCACACAACTTGCTTCCCATTGGCTGCCTGGGATATACAAGACAGTAGCAGGTAGTGTTTTCTGCTCAAAGAGACGGGTGCCTGCCTGGCTTGCGTCCACCGACCCTGTATGTGCTTTCTGTTCTTTGCTTTGGTCCCACATTGCTCTTGTACTGCCCCATCCCTGTTCTTACCCAGTCTGCACCCTTTTCTCCCTGGTTGTCTAGTTCTTGACTCTGCTCCAGCTTCCAAATTCCTATCTTCTCATTTTGGGCTAATCAAATCTCCTGTCTTCCCCTATGTAAAACCAACGCCCAGCCCTGACCTATATCCCAAACACAGTGGCTTTCTTCAAAAAGCCCAGGGTGTGCATTGTTTGTTAGGATAAACCAAGAGCTAGGCCATTATTTCTCAACATGTAAGGAACATGCATGGTCTAATGGATAGCCCTTTAGAACTGGGACTCTAAGTTCATATCCTGTTCTCACTGGTTGACCTTGAGCAAGTCATGTCTCTCAGCCTCAGCTCCTAGATTGGGATGCCAGCAATAAGTCTGGCCAGCTGGTCAGGGTATGGTAACTTAATCAAAGGGAATGGGGGAAACACAGTCAACACAGGGTCCTGCATAATAATAATAATTTTGTGTGAACTGAGAATCTCTAATTAAATATATAGCAAGAAAAGAAAAACTTGGGGCCTGTCACAGTCAAAAGTCCAAGTTGAGGCCTTCTCTCCTCTACAAAGCCTGGGCTTGTAGTACCTCTAGTGTGGGCCCATTGGTCCACCTTTCCAGGGCTCCAATGCCATTGGCAGACAATCCTTGAGAAGATGCACTTCCTTCAGCTTCTCCTGTTAACTGCCATTCTCCTGCTAGCATAGGCCCTTTAAATAGGCCAGAGGCTGTTCTGGTTTAAAGGGCCAGTACCCTTTTACCTAAGTATTTCCCTAGACAGGAGTCATTTTGTTTTTCCTTAAGTTCTCGGGGCCATCTTGTGGCTAGACTCTGCCACAGGCTCATATTTTCAAAAGAGCTAAGCACTTACATTTGGAGGCAGGACTTTCAAAGAGGCTTCAGTGCTATTTACCCAGCATGTTGAGCTCTCCTGAAAAACTGGTTGTAGATGGCACAATGGGATCTTCTCAAGACCTGGGACAAATCTGATTCTTACGTTGTTGCCTAAATGGGAGATGAGCTCTTCAGAATATCTGGCCCAGCTTTTGATTGCTGAACACTTCCTCTGACCCCTACCTTTGTCACATATCTTCTGATACAAATGTGGAGGCTGATCCTAAGCCCTGTGGATGTGTGCACAACCCATGCACACACCCATTACAGGGACTGTGACACGTGCGCAAACCACATGGAAACTACACAGAACTCATATGCGCACGTGTGCATGCACATGTAAGCTGTGCACACGGGTTCTGGATCACACCCATTGCCCGCTAATTTAGACCCAAAGAAGAGGACCTACATAGACTCCTCTTTCTGCTTACCCAAACAGCACACATGGCTAATGTTTCTTAGGTACACATCCATTTTGTATAAGACAGGGGTAAGATGCCTCTGGCCCATGGGCCAAATCTAACCCATAGATGTTTTTTATTTGGACCCTTTCCAGTTCCTGGATCTGGTCCATAGATCAAGTACCTATTCTCAAGCACATAGGTCATTTTTATACAAGCAGCCAGGGAAGCGCTTTCTTCAACGTGCCGCTAGGAAAAGCTGCATGGGGTGCATTTACATGCACCAGAAGTGACCGCCTGCCATAGGAATCGGTGACGTGCATGGCCTCAAGTGGCCTCTTTGAAGATGCGTTCTGGAAACCGCGATGCCAAGTTTTCCAGAACGCATTTTCAAAGAGGCCATGTGAGGCTGCGCGCACCACCAAGTCCTATGGCAGGTGGCCACTTCTGGTGCATGTAAACGCACCCTGCGCGGCTTCTCCTAGCGGCACATTGAAGAACGCACTTCCCTGGCTGTTTGTGTAAAAGTGGCTGAGAGATTGAGCTTAGCGAAATGAAGTGGAGTTAAGGGCATGCACTCAAAGACAGGGAATGGAAGCACCGCGTAAATTCATAGGCTGGATCCTCCTCTTCCTTCGCCCATCTTGAGCACACATCTTAAGCAACCCTCAACTCCTGTGCAGCCCATTGGTCTTGTTCTAATTTTCAAAGTGGCCCACAGGAAGAAAAAGGTTCCTCGTGCCTGGCATAAGTGAACAATTGTTTGCATGTGCACAATTTCTGCATGCCTTTGAAGCAACAATCTTCTGCATATATGTGTTAGCAAAACTAGCATATGACTCTAAAAATATGGCCAAAATCATCACCCACATTTAGAGATGGGTGAATAGTGAATTTGCAATATATCAGGAGCATCATGGGAGTATATTGAAACTGCCAGTCTTTCTGCTGGCCAGAAAGATCCACCTGATTCAAGTCTTAGGCCTTTTTTACACAGACGCTCTAACACCCATAAAATGGGTGTTACATTTTATTATACATGTTGCAGGGCACCACTGCAGCCAATCACCATGGGCCCTGTGCACACATGATGCCTCCACCCAGTTCCTCTGGGTGCAGATGGGTGTTGGCCGGTGGGTGGGGAACATTTCCCTGGGTGGAGATGGGTGGGGACGTCTGTGTAAACGCCACTTTCGGTGGGTGTTGGTGAGTGTTAACTCCCGGCCAACACCCATCTCCACCCACAACCACCCACGGAGCAACGGACGCCACTGCCAGTTGCTCCATGGGTGGAGATGGGTGTTGGCTGGGAGTTAACACTCACCAACACCCACCGAAAGTGACGTTTACACAGACGCCCCCACCCATCTCCACCCAGGGAAATGTTCCCCACCCACCGGCCGACACCCAACTGCACCCAGAGGAACTGGGTGGAGGCATCATGTGTGCACAGGGCCCATGGTGATTGGCTGCAGTGGTGCCCTGCAACATGTATAATAAAATGTAACACCCATTTTATGGGTGTTAGAGTGTCTGTAAAAAGGGCCTTAGATGCTCTGGGACATACCAGTTTTAACTAAAGTTCATCAGTGAGGACTTGATCTAAAGAGCTCCAGAATCAATGGAAAGACTCCAACTGCCTTAAGTGGCCTTGGAATCATGCTTTGAATGAGGTCAAAAACAGGACCATGCTGGCTCCCAGGAAAATGTCACTGATGATGGCATCACATATCTTGTTTCTTGTTCTCTTGAAGCTACGAAGGTGAACAAGACTTGATCAAGCAACTTGGGAGGATTGCAAAACTAAAAAGGAAGTACATAAAAGTATGCTGCTTTTTCCAAACCTTGCAAATATGTAGCAGGTGGCAGCACTTCTATTTAACCTCTGAATACAGAGAACTCTTTAGATCTCATTGTCTTTCCAGTTCAGCTGAGTATGAATCCTCCAAACGAAACTCTTCTCATGGATACACCCACATGATAATGCCCACACAGGGTTTCTTTATTGTAGCCCAGCTCTGAGAAAAATAAATATTTCTTTGAACACGGTTGGCTTTAATCCCCAACAACAAACCTCCCAAAATAGCACTTCCTCTTTTCCATTCAAAATTTGCATCAAATGGAAATCAGCAACCTTTGGGGCAAGGAGCAGAGTTGGCTGGCCTGCTCGTTGGGTAGACAAACTTTGCCATAAGGATGAACAATAACGTATGAGAGCCGAGGAAGCATTATAGCAAAAAATATCCTCTGAAAATGTCTGGGAGCACAATTCTGACTCTATCAAAGACCCCATGGTCTCAGCTCCCATTGACTTCAGTGGCTGAAGAATGCAACCTGTGATTGACTCAAGTGTAGACCTGAACATGCCCATCTCTAAGTTGAGACCATACATACAGGTGCTTCTGAACTAGCGTGTAAGGAACTGACCACGAACCAGCACCCTTTGGACTCTGTGGTAGGTGGCTGGCTCCTACA
The DNA here is from genome assembly GCA_003113815.1 of Sphenodon punctatus. Lineage (NCBI taxonomy): Eukaryota > Metazoa > Chordata > Lepidosauria > Sphenodontia > Sphenodontidae > Sphenodon > Sphenodon punctatus. Next base: position 625,203 of record QEPC01009251.1, read on the forward strand.
TCACCACCATGCACTGGCTGGGCTCAGGCTTCCCCATATAACACACCTAATGTAGCGCTACACACCCTTTGCCACCTCATTAACCCTTCCCCAATTTTGCCCCTTGCTCTAACTGAAAGGAAGGCTAATGGAACTCGATCCAAACAAACTGGACAAGACTCAGCCTCCCAAACATTGACACATTATTAATTAAAATTAGCAAATTTTAAGTTAAAAAAAAATAGCAAATTAAAATTAGCAAATGACCAAATTAGCAAATTAAAAAATGCAATTATTAAAACTCAAATTAGCAGTGCCCAAGTTGAGCCAAATACAAGCAACTTTATCTGCAAAGTAGATGGCAAACTTGTCACAGCGGACAGGTAGTGACTCTGACTCCAGGTGGAGACAGTCCGGATTCAGAAAGCTATTCACCACCCAGAAGGGCTGGCACTTTGCAGGTGCTATAACAGGAACGAAGAAAGCTTTCTTCACCACAACCATGGCATAGTCCTTCAAAACCGCAGTCGGTCGGCTTTGGTGTGAGTCAGGCGTCACCTGCACTCTAACCGCCTACCCTCACGCTTGAGCGGCCTCAGATCCCCTGTATACTGGGGGACCCATTCTGCCGTCACTGGGGAAGCGAATGCCTGGGTGCCACTGTATCGATAGTCAGGATCAACATAGCATACTACAGATCAACCAGGGCATCGACAGTGGTCAGCAGGTAAATCTCCCAGAGAGTTCTGGAATCCAGTTGGATCCATCAGTCTCCAGGGGCGGACCATCCTACAGGGTCCACCATAGACACTATTGTGCATGTGCTGTAGGAATAGATTCTTCTGGTCCTGTATTCCCTCATTTCCCTGCAGTGCTTAGAGTTGGGTTCCCCAGGATCCCAGCTCCCAGGGACATAGCTACCAGTGAGGGGGCTCAGTTGAGCCTAGGCCCCAGATGATGAGGGGGCCCTTTGTCACCTGAGTGCCACTAGGAAATTTTGAGAGCAGGAGGGAACAGTGTCAGAACACCACTGCCCTGTCCCCACCCCTGGTCATCTGGCTTCATAAAGACTCTAGCCCTTGCATGGGGAGGAAGGCTGCTGCTGGAGGAGTGGAAAGGGTGGGACTGTTTCCACCTGGGGCTGCCCTGCCCCCACTCATGGCTCTCTGGCTTCATATAGTCCTCTTCAGGACCATTAAAATTAAAACCCTCCACCACCTGCAGGCAGCTGCTGGTGGTGGCTGCCAAAGGCAGCAGCTGTTTCTGGGCTGTTCATGGGACTGTTTGGGGGCAAGGGGGTGGAGGGGTTGTTTGCTGTTTTACTTGTTTTAATGGTTGTTTAAAATTGTTTTTAGATGGGTTGAGATGTGGGGTGGATATGGGCTGCGGCAAGGTTGGGAGGGAGTAGGGTTCTGTTATAACTCCCCTGTGAGAGGGGCTGTTGTGGGTAGGGGGAGTCAGGGGTAGGACAGAATGCCCTGGCCCCCATGTGAGGGGGGTACAGACATGGGGGAAGTGGGGGAGGTGGGTTGTGCCTTGGCTCCCCAGTGAAAGGGGCAAGCCCGGGGGGGGGGGGTCAAGGGTAGAGGGGTGGAGGATTGTGCCATGACCCCCTTGTGAGAGGAGGGGGGTATAGACATAGGGGTTCTGGGATGGTTAGGGGAATTGGGAGTGTCATAGCCCCCCTGTAAGAGGGGTATATGGGCAGGAATGGGGGGGGAGTGTTGTGCCACGCCCCCCTTGTGAGAGAAAGGGGTATGGGTGTGAGGGATCTGGGATATGAATTGGGTAGGTAAGGAATGTACAGGCATGGGGTGGAGGATGGGTGGGTGTTTTCCTGCCTGCCGCTTATCCCACTCTGTCTCTGGGGATGCTGGGCTTGGGAGAATCTCTCCGGCCACCTACCTCCCTGGGCCCTTTTGGGAGTGGGGGTTGAGAATCAGGTGCCGGAGGTGGGTCTCTGTTTGAAGGGGATTGGGAGGGGGGCAGCTATTGGGGTCATGTAGGACATGGAGAGGTATGGCGGGGGGGAATATAGTCCACCACCACCCCCTGTCTCGGGATATTTGGGGGCTAAGGCTAGTAGGGCCCCTGATCTGATATTGATGCTGCTTAATGCAAGGTTGGTGGTGAATAAAACTTGTATCATCCATGATTTTATTAGGGATGAGGTCGCCAACCTCATATGCATTACGGAGACCTGGCTGGATGAAGCATCTGGGCCAGCATTGTCCCAGAAGGTGCCAGCTGGGTACTCTGTGCAGCATCAGTCTCAGCTCAGGGACTGGGGGGTGAGGGCAAAGTGGCTGTGATCTGTAAAGGCAGCTTGGCCTTTTGGAGGTATCTGGTGCCTAACTCATCTGATATAGAGTGTGTCCACTTTCTGTTGGATTTGGCTAGGCATAGACTGGGAATCCTCTTGGTGTACCGACCACCCTGATGCACTGCTAATTCCTTAACTGCTCTAGGTGAGCTGGTCTTGGAAGTGGTGTTGAAATCACCCAGACTGTTGGGTGATTTCAACATACATGCTAAGGTTAGTCTTTCAGGGGCAGAGCAGAAGTTCATGGATGCCATGACAACCATGGGCCTATCCCAGATAATATCTGGCCCAACATGAGGCAGGACACACATTGGATTTGATGTTTTGCAGTGCACCAGCTTGGATACAGGGGTTCCGATTGTCAGGGGTGTTGTAAGAATGCCATTGTCATGGTTGGGCCATTACCTACTGAAAGCCCAAATCCCTGCCCTTCTATGCCCTCGTCGGGTGATGGACAAATTAGGTTTGTCCGCCTCCATAGGCTAGTTCTGACTGGTTTCCAGAATTTTCTGGGGGATTTACCTACTGATCTTAGCGGCTACTCTGTCGATGACCTGTTTGCCTTGTAGAATGACATCTTGACTGTGGCCATTGACACAGTTGTGCCCACCACTGTGGCAGCACAGGTCCCTCTGGTATATGGAGGACTTAAGGTGACTGAAGTGGGAGGATCTACAGTTAGAGCACAGGTGGCATTCGACTCACACTGAAGCCAACCAGTTGAGGCATAGATTGTTTTTGAAGAACTATGCTGTGGCTGTGATGGCAGTGAAGAAAGCTTTCTTCTCTGCTATCATAATGTCTGCAAAGTCTCGTCCAGCGGAGCAGTTCCAGGTGGTGAGGGGCCTGGTTAATCCAGTCTGCCTCTGCCCAGAAATGGAGTCACCTAATGCCCGCTGTGACGTTTTTATTAATACTTTGCAGACAAAATAGCTCATATTCACCACGACTTGGGTACTGGCACTTTACCTGCAGAATCAGAGTTTGGGGTTATGGAAGCTCAGTATTGTCCTGTTTATTTGGATCAGTTTCAGTCGGTTTCACCTGCCAATGCAGGGAGGTGCTGGGGCGATGAGAGCAACCAATTGTGAACTAGATCCATGCCCATCCTGGTTGGTGAAAGCCAGCTGGGAAATCTTGGGGCTGTTGCTGGCCAGTGTTGTCGACACCTTCCTTCAGGAGTGTAGGGCATCAGACGCCCTTAAAATTGCAGCTGTCCAGCCCCTGCTTAAGAAGCCATCTTTGGACACTGATTCCCCAGACAGCTATCAGCCTGTCTCTAGCCTTCCCTTGTTAGGGAAAGTTATTGAACAGGTGGTTGCCCAACAGCTCCAGGCTCATCTCGACGACGTCGGATTCCTGGACCCATTTCAGTCTGGCTTCCGTCTTGGGTATGGTACTGAGACTGCACTTGTGGCCATGGTTGATGACCTGCACCTGGAAACTGACAAGGAGAATTCTACCCTGTTACATCTTTCAGTGGCCTTTGATACCATTGATCACAAGGTGGTGTTTACACGACTGCAAGACCTGGCAGTGCATGGGACTGCTCTTGAGTGGTTCTGCTCCTTCCTATAGGGGATGTCCCAGAGAGTGGTGCTGGGCAATTGCTCATCGTCTTCTTGGGACCTACCCTGTGGGGTCCCACAGGTTTCTATTCTGTCTCCCATCCTCTTCAACGTGTATATGAGGCCGCTGGGTAAGCTCATTCAGAGGTTTGGGGTGAGGTGCCATCAGTATGCGGATGACACCCAGTCCTACCTCTCATTCTCATCCAAGCCAGGCCCCGCAGTCTCAGTGCTCACCTGATGCCTGGCTGCTGTCAGGGACTGGATGAAGGTGAGCTGATTGAAGGTGAATCCAGACAAGACTGAGATGATGGTTGGCCAGTCTTGTGACCTGGGGGAATTGGGACTCCTGTTATTTATTTATTTATATTTATTTATTTTAAAAATGTATACCCCGCCACCTCCTGCCACAGGCAGCTCGGAGCGGCTAACAACACAATATAATAACACATTACCTAAGGTCTGTGTACTCATATCCTCACCACATGGACCAACCAACCATCATTCTTGATTCAACTAAATCAAGCACGTGCACCTGGGACCTCGCATCCTCGTGAATGTTACGCTCCTTGTCTCTGCCTCTATTCCCCTTCCTTCGTCTCCTCCCCCCACCCCCGTCTCTCAGTTTGTAAGCCCTAGGGTAGGGACTGTGTCTATTCAATTACTTTGTAAAGCGCCAGGTACATTGTTGGTGCTATATAAATGCTTCTTATTGTTATTATTATTATTAATAATAATAATAATAATAATAATAATATAATATAATATTAAAACATCATCCCACAATGTATACCATAATAAAAACAAACCCACCCACCTATCTAGTCTCCCTACCCCCTACCACCCCATTACCCCTCTCCCTTGCCAAATGCCTGACGAAACAGCCAGGTCTTACAGTTCTTACGAAAGGCTGGGAGATCCGGGGCCAGACGGGCCCCCACCGGGAGGGCATTCAAGAGGCATGGTACGGCCACTGAGAACGCTGTATCCTGTGTGGCCCCCCGGGAAACTTGGGGGACCTCCAACAGGGCACCCCCAGCTGACCGCAGGGGCCGATCCAGAACCCGGGGGGTGAGGCGATCTTGCAAATAGGGCCCAGACCGTGTAAGGCTTTATAGGTCAAAACCAACACTTTGAACTGGGCCCAGAAGACTATCACCAGCCAGTGCAGAGATCGGAGCACATGTGTAATGTGCTCCCAGTGACCAAGAGCCAGGCTGCCGCATTCTGCACCAGCTTATTGAGTGAGTCCGGCCCCCTCTGGTCAATCAGGTTCGCAGCCTTGGAGTGCTTCTGGACACCTTACTGCGCCTGGATTGTCAGGCTGCAGCAGTGGCCAGGAGCACTTTTCACCAACTCCATCTGGTGAGGAGGCTGCGGCCTTTTCTTTCTGACTTGGATCTGGCCACTGACATCCATGCTTTCATCACCTTGAGGTTAGATTACTGCAATGCGCTCTATGTGGGGCTGCCCTTGATGATTGTTCAGATGCTGCAGCTGGTGCAGAATGCGGCAGCTTGCCTCCTTTTGAGGATGAGTTATAAGCACATTACACCAGTGCTCTGAAGCCTGCACTGGCTCCCACCTCCCTATAGCTTTCCGGGCACAATTCAAGGTGCTGATTTTGACCTTTAAAGCCCTAAACAGTCTGGGCCCCACATATCTGAAAGACCATCTCTCTTTCCATGCCTCATTGCGGCCCCTGCAACTGGCCATGAGTACCTCCCTGTAGGTACCGTCTGTTAGCTTTGCTCATATGACAAGGGCTCGTAGGGGGGGCATTTTAAGTTGCTGTCCCAGTGCTTTGGAACTCCCTTCCTCTGGAGGTTCATTTGAGTCTGAGCCTGAGTGTCTCCAGGAGGTGGTGTAAGATCTTTTTATTTGAAAAGGCATTCAGCTGGCAGGAATAGGGGATCGGGGTGAGGTGGTGGATGGTTTGGGGTAGGGGTATGAGAGGGGGTTGGGTGGGGAGGTGGTATTGGCTATTGTGGGTGTTTTATGTTTTTTTCCCTATTCGTTTTCAATGTTTTTATTTATTGTAAGTCGCCCTAAGCCTCTGGGAAGGGTGGCATAAAAATTCAAACAAACGAATAAATAACTAAATAACTAAATATAAGTAAAATAAACACTTCTTTCCTGGCAGGGTTGCTTCTGCCCACTGTAAGGCAGGGTGATGCTGCCTTCATAAATAAGTCCATCCCTCCACCCTGGAGACCCCATTCCTTTGCCCTTAGAGGGGCCCATCATTGAGACATGAGTCTGGGCCCACCACAGCCTTGCTATGCCACTGACAGCGCCCACCCCTTCATACTGGGATGGAGGATTCCCCTGGACGTCAGCTTCCACTCCTCCCAGGAGTACTGGGGATGGGGATTGACCTGACTTGACAAGAGACCAGGCAGCGATGAGTAAGTAAATCCCTCCATGGGAACAAAAAGAGGCATCGGGAGCAAATAGAAAGGGAAATCGGGGGGCAAGGAAGGACTTGAAGCGGTCAGAGACTACTTTTAGGAAAATTCAGATTGTAACTCTGTCCTACTAAGGCAGAGGTTCCCAGCTCCAAATCCACCTTTACCCCCTCCTCTACCGTGCACATCTCTTCTGGGTTCCAGACCAACAAAGGTTCAGCTTGCCCATTCATTTTACCTGCTTTGCAGGCAAGCAAAACAAGAGTTCCGAGACTCTGAACACCAAGAGAAGTTCTCGCTCTTCCTTTCTACTCCCGTTGTCTGCAGCATGTTTGAGTTCCAATAAAACAAAATAGAAAATATAACTTTATTACCCGCTAAGTGGGGTTATTGCCACAATCCAATAATGGGCTATAATCCCTCCACTCTTGCACTCTTAATAAAAAATGTGCCGAAGGGGAACTGGGAGCTGCCAGCACTCAAGGCTGCGTCAGCTACTATAATCCTTTATTGGAGAGTTTTCTCACTAAAATATATCAGATTTTCCAACTGAGCTGCAGCCAAGTACTGAAGAGAGGATTGTTGGGAGTTAGGGGACTTGGATTGGTGTCTCCCAGAACTCCAAGTTGTAGCCCATTTTCCTCTGCTTCTGCTGCAGATCTATGGCTGCTCGTGTAGCTTAGAGGTCTCTAGAGTAGGGTGCTAGAATGGACTCTTCTCCACCGTCCATGCCACGCTCCCAGCTCCCCTGACTGGCTGCCCTCCAGTATTTAAAACCACACAGCAGGAACAGGAAGCTGAAAGAAATCATTTCAAGGTTTTCTGTTTCCAGTCTGTCCTGGCTCTCTCTTTGCTCACTGTTCCTGCTTCCAACCCACCTGCCTGTGCCTCAGCCCTTCTAAGCCTCACTTTCTGCTCAGCTTCCAGCCTCCATAGCCGTTCTGATTCTGTCTGACACTGCAATGGTCCCAGTCCTGCCAAGACTGCCCATGCAGGGCTTAATTTGTGCCAGGGCTTGTCAGGGCTCTCAGCACCAGCATCTCATCCAATCCTCTCAGGCCCCCTTTCTCATAGTCTCACTAAGCCTCAGGGAAGCCTCCTGTCTCTCCAGTTGCACATTGAAAAGCAGCCAGCTCAGGACTTTATTTATTTATTTTATTTATTTATTTAAAACCTTCTAGCCCGCTCACTCCAGCCTTATGGCAGCTCGGGGAAGCTCACAAAAAAATTAAAAACATATTAAAAATACATAAAAGGGTTACTAAAACAATAATAAACAACAGTAAAAAGAGGTAAAAGCACTGACAAAAAACCCCACCGTCATTCCCCCCCTCTCCCAAAGGCCCGGACGAACAGCCAGGCCTTACAGGGCCGAAGAAAGACCAACAGGCTGGGAGCCAGGCGAGCTTCCTCTGGGAGGGAGTTCCACAGCCGTGGTGCGGCCACCGAGAATGCCCTCTCCATCATGGCCCCCTGGTTCACCCGGGGGACCTCCAGGAAGGCACCCCCGGTAGACCTCAGAGGTCGCCCCACAGCCCGGGGAGTGAGGTGGTCTCTCAGATAGGAGGGGCCCAGACTTGCATCGTGGGCTCTGAGAAAAAGCTGCTGTGCTTCATGGGCACAGCATATTTAAGAGGGTTTGCCACCTTAGGTTGCTGCCTACCTCTGCCTAGCAGGAAAGTCGGACCTGCCTATCGCTACTCTGTCATGCCCTATGGCAGACCTCACTTTAGATGCTGCTGCATGAGTTTCCAGGACTGCTACACTTGCGTCATGAGCCCCTCTTGAGTACCCCATCAGGTACTCAAGCCTCGGGCCTCATGATTTCTAGGAGCCACCCTGCTCCCATGCTACCTAGGGTTATTGTGGCTGAATCCTGAGTATTCGAGCCTGATCCAGCAAAGCACTAAGTACATGTATATCTTTGAACACACAACGAGCACCATTGACTTCTGTAAGACATCGCACATGCTCCGAATCCACATGATTTGCTGGATTGATCAGCATCTTGTAGGGACAAGCCCTAGCAGCACATCTAAGCAGAAGAGGCTGTAAGCTGTTGCATAGCTGAGACAGAGGATGCATAAGGAAAAGAAACCCTATATTCACCCAGAGGAAAGCTGATCATGTGGCCTGTATACAACAGCCTTACGCAGCCAGGAGAAGTTGGAAGTCCTCAGGCTGCTGAAGTAAGAAATGCTGTTTGAATTATTGCCAGAGTTGAAATATTCCTGCCTACTTCACCTCGGCCAATATGTTCTTCTGGGTTCAATCAATCTTGATATTCATCTTGACAGAAGGCAGCCTCCGTTTATTCGTCTTGGGCCGGCTTTTTATTGCAATTCTTTTATGAATCTGGGAGATAGCGTTCATGAGCAGGAAAGGACTATTCAGCAGTGGTGCAGGCAAGAGCCGGTCCAGGCCACTACACAAGGAGGCCTTTGTGATATGCCAGCATGCAACATTCTGGAGGTAGAATGGAGCGGAGAAGGAAGTCTGTGCTCGAAGATTCTCTCTGGCCATACCTCTGTGGCCACTTGGAGATAGGCAGTAATAAACAGGCAATGATATATCAAGGATTGAAGCTTGCTCTAGGAAAATCTATTCACACATCATTGCTCCTTGCTAGCGTTAGATCCTTGCAAGCAAACTTTTTGCACTGGGTGATTAGGGAAAAAGCATTGCTTTTGGGGACAGCCAGATAGAGGGGAACCCCAAACTTCTTTGTCTTATTCCATCCTTCATTCAAAATCTGCCTCACCTGTAACTAAGGCCACTTTTACACGGACGCCACCCACCCACGAACACCCGGAAACACCCATCGGATGGGTGGGAGAACAACCATGTAAAAGACAACGCGTGGGGGGTGCGCGTGCACAACCCACCCGCCAACACCCGCCAACACCCATGGAGCAGCCGGGAGGGTGCTGGCACCCTCTGTGGGTGGAGATGGGTGGAGGTGGGTGGAGATGGATGTTCAACACCTGAGCGTCCGTGTAAAAGCTAAAATGCCCACACCCACGCAGACCGGACCAGCGGAGCCCCACTGCGCCGGCACCACGGGGCATGCACATGCCGCCACGCAGACACGCCCACGGGGGGGGATGTCAGACGTCCGGCCGAGAGCCCGTAAAGGAGGGTGGAACCATGGCACACGCGTGCGGGCTCCCACGATGGTGACCAGGAAGGCCAACGAGAAGGCCAAGGAAGCCGACAATGCCCCACGAGCGGGAAGGGGCCAGGTGAGCATGGGGACCCAGAAGCGCCCGGGGGGGAGAGCCCCACCAAGATGGTGCAGGGGGGGTGCCCCAGGCAGAAGGCACAAGGAGGGGTCCACAGCTGCCGGTACGGGGGGGCCTGGATGGGAGGTACAAGAGGGGGTTCCCTGCCGGGGGGGGAAGGGAGAGAACGTGCCAGGCCATAAGACAGTGCATGTCTCCCGGCACAAGGCAGAGGGCCCACACCAATCCCACCCACCCCTCAGACCGAGGACCCCCAGCCCAGCACATCCCAGGGGCACGGTCAGAGGAGCAGCAGTGAGTGAGGTGAACGTGAGGGAACACCACCACCCCAACCGGGATGGGAGGGCCGCGCTGCAGGCCCAACACTGCGGCCCAGGAAACACAGGGCAGGCGGCTGCCGCATATGTCGTTCCCCCATCCCCCCAGGACAGCTCCCAGACAACGGAGCACCGCACCACCAGGATGACAGCCAAGGAGGGCCCCCCCAGACAGCCAGATGAGCCAAAGGGCACCCCAGGGGGGAGAAGGGAGGGCAGGCCCTATGGGGGCGCAGAGGGGGCCAGCAGGACCCAGAGTAACCCCTAATGCACTACCCCCAGGACACAACCATCTCCACGGCTACCGCAGCCACAGGGCAGGCCCCATGCCGCCAAGCCAGTCAGCACCCCCCCCAGGTCCCAAAAGGGGGAGCCCTGGTCAAGGCAGGAGATCAGGGACTTTATACACGTGTGGGGGTCCGAAAGGGTCCAGCATGACCTGGTGCGCAGCTACAAGACCAGACAGGTCTATGAAGCCATTGCCCAGAAGATGCAGCGGCAGGGGTACAATAGGGATGTCACCCAGTGCACGCAGCAGGCAAAGTACTTGAGGTCCGGATATAAACATATCAAGGACAACAATCTCAAGTCCGGCCGGGCCATGAGCACAGCCGAGTTCCAGGAGGAGCTGGACAAGTTCCTTTGCATGGACGGGGACATCATGGCCTCTCGCACACACGGCAGCACCTTTGCCAGGAGCAGATGCAGGGCCAACACACAACCCCCCCTGACTGACCCCATGGAGCGGGGTGGGGAGGTGCCCTGCCAAGGCCAGCCAGGAAGCAGGAGGTGACAGCCCCGTCCCACAGGGGGACGAGGCGCCCCGGGGATCCGATCACCAAACCACCACACTCCATGCGTGCCCACAACACCCCCAGGCCTACCAGCCACAGGGACAGGAGGCACGCATGGAGCAAGCGGAGACCTGGGACAGCCCCAAGGAAGTGGAGGAACAGGATCCAGGTACGATCACCCCAGC
>QEPC01009251.1:649825-662090 GCA_003113815.1 Sphenodon punctatus
CGGCCCCTCCCACTTTCCCCACCGGGATCCCCCCGGCACGTCTGTTGTGCCGTTACGGGGTGACCCCGGCGGGGAACGAAGCCGGTGGTGCCGGTACGGGGCCAAAGGCCCGCGTAACGTCTGAAAATACCCAAACAAACCAACAATTGAAATGAACTGACTGAGCAAAACAAACAAATTGAAAGAAGCAAACAAATGCTGTGAGAAGACCAAAACAGGTAATCAAACCAAGATCAGCTGGATACCATTCGATACCCAATTAATTTGCATAGGGTCTGTGTAATAGGGCAGAGTCCCTGCAGAGTGCTTCCCTGCAGAGAAGCCAAAATAGCCACCAGCTGCTCACAAAATGGCCACCAACAGGAAGTGGCTATGTCTGGGGCATGGCCCCAGGCTACAAAAGGAAGCAGCAGAGCCATGAGAGAGTCAGTTGTGTCTGGACTGCTGAGGAGAGAAGGAGCTGGGTCGTGAGCTCCTCTAAAGGACTATGTAAAGAGAACTGACAAGGGGTTTGTGAGCTAGCCAGAGCTGGGGAAGCCTATCTTGGTCCGAGAGACTGAAGGGGCCTTTTTAAATGAGCAGGATTTCTCCTACGGCTCTGGGTAACCCGCACGGGGAGGACTTTAAAAGCTCCTCCGTGAACCAGAAGTCTTATTTAATTCAATTTATTTATTTATTTAAGGGGGGGAGGGGTTAGACGCTCCTCTGTGAACCAGAAGTTGCCCGGGTACCATTAGAAACAGCAGCATTGCACAACTCCCAGGTGTTTTGAGACGCAGCGTAGATAAGACCTGAGGTCGCCCAGGCCTTACCTACGAGGTCTTATCTACACCGTGTCTCAAAACAGTTGCGAGGAAGTAGAGGAGAGAGTCAAGATCCTGGATCTATGCCACAGATCCAGTCCCCATTCTTGAATTCAGGCCTTCATCTCTGCTTCCTTCCCCAGAGCTCACTGTTTCAGAGACTGAGGGTAGGGTCTGGATCCATAGGCCAGATCCAAGAACTGGAAAGGGAGCAAATAAAAACAGCTGTGGGACAGATTTGGGCCAAGGCCCAGAGTTTCTCCATCTCTGGAATAATGTACACCAGGACTGAGGTAGCATAGGGCACATTTAAAGTCACTCAAGAAATTACACAATTGGTCCTTACTCTGCACAGTGCTAAGCACACCAGCTTCTCACTGACACTGAGGGTACTGCACCCTTCAGGATTTGGCCTGTGTTTTCTAAATAAAAATCTGAGCCCTGGAGAGACCTTTCATTCATGTTTCCTCGCTAAAGAATAACATCTATGCATATGACAGAGATAAGTGACAGGATCCAAATGCCCATCCTTAATGCCCTGCCCTAGTCTGGTGCAGGTGTTGAAGGCTAGGGCAACAAGGTAACATTCAAGGGCATGTAAAGGTGGTGAAGCTGCACCAGGCTCCACCAGCCTTGGAGAGGGGAGACATGGTCCGTGGTTCAGCTACATCCGCTGGGAGAAGGAACTGGGGTCCCATTCCATCTTCTGTATCAGGACCCATTTCAGCCTAACTATCCCCATGCTGCCAATGGGGGAAACGCAGTGAACACAGGTCCCTGGCTATGCCTGTGGTAAAGTTGGTTTATAGTCAGTAAATCAGGAATGAATCACAGAACTCTAGATAAACATTTCCATATTCTTCTGACAAAGGACAATGCTCTGATGAAAAGTGTTGTAAGAGAAAGGACTGCATCCCATAGGGGTGTTTGGCTGCTGCTGTCAGAGATAGTTAAAGCACAAGCCAAATAACAGACATTGGCAAAAGGCTCCCTTAATAAAGGGCCTGGGGCCCAAACCCCTCTCACTGGAGTCAAAGCTGGGGTGAAATGAACCCATTTACCACTATTATTAATTTATAGAGCACCTGCAATGTGCCTGGTACTGAACAGATGTCACTAGAGAGAGATCCCTGCCCTAGGGTCCTATAATCTAGTTTATCCAAGGGAGGGGAGACAAGGGAGAGGGACATACAGGGAGACGGATAAGTTCCCAAAGTTGAGAAGTTGCAGGTGCAATGTGCTTAGCTTAGTTAGAAGAGGAAGAGAGAGAGAGGCAGGGACAGTGTCTATTTCTATGTTCTGTACAGCACCAGGTCACACGACTGGCGCTATAAAAATGTTTATAATAATAATAATAATAATAATAATCCTGAAGGAAAAGATAGTATCAGTGAACAATCTATGGGGTCAAGAAGCTAGACAAAGCTTGGCGGAAAGAGGTAGGTTTTTAGAAGGTTGGAAAGGAGGAAGCAGAATCATGGGTGTCTTCAGACGGATTGGGGGCTGGTCACCCCTAGACCTGCTCCAGGGGTGGCCAACCCCACGTCCCTTGCGTCCAGCCCTGCCTGCACCGGGTTTACATGGACCCAGCAGCTGCTGTGACCCGCAGTCCGCCTGCATGACGGCCCCCTCCCCCACACCACTGAGCTGCAGGCGGATTGCCCAACGCTCTAGGCTCACAGCTCTATGACGTTGCCCAGGGCAACCCCCGGCCAAGAGAGCAGGGCTGCAGTAACCATCCATTGAGCAGATGGACAGCTACTTTGCCTCTGGCTGGTGCCCCAAGTTTGGGCAGCCCGCTCCACTGGCAGTGCTCCGGGATGTTTTGTTTTAGATAGGGTGGCCAGATATGCAAATTTAAGAGAACACATGAGAACACATTGTCTCCACTGCAGCCCTGCAACCTGTATTTCTCATAAGTGTCCTCTAAAATTTGCATATCTGGCCACTCTAGTTTTAGACGGATGGACCACCCGGGTGTCACAGGACAAACCTCCAGTCGGAGGAGCAGCGGGGCGCGCCCTGACACCAGGTGTGAGGCAGAGCAGACGCATGGGTGCTTTCCATCTAAAAGCACCCTATGTGTCAGGGAGGGAGTAGCATGAGCAAAGACGATTTAAGGAGCAGAAGACGCTGGAGCGGGGTAAGGATGAGGGCAGAGGAGGAGTGAAGTTAGGTGGGAACATAGCAGGAGCTGAGAGCAGAAAGCTAGGGAGGAGCAATGTCATGAAGTGCCTCAATGGAGACCCTATACTAATTTAAAAGGATCTTCTCCTGGAGGGCTGGCTCCTGATGATGATCTCAGCTGGCTGAAGCAGCCTCCTTGAGTTCATCAGAAAATGTCCTGAAACTGACTGAGCTGAAAAACTCAATATAATAACCATAACATTCTAGGGGATTTAGGATTAGAGATGCAATGGGTACTAAAATTAGTGCCCACAGGTAATGCCCACATTTTCAGGCATCCTATTGGGCACCCAACGGGCTACCTGAGGACCAATTGGGTGCCTAACGCCTGAAAATGCTAACATTGCCCAGAGAAACTGACTAGCCCCAGCCGGGAGTGCTGCAGAGCCTGGCTCTGTGGTGCTCCAGCTGGGACTTATCAATTTCAAAGGCAAGCCAGGGCTCCCTGCCCCCACCCCATAGCACTCTAATATGCGCTGGGCCTGGGAAATTGCTTTTGACAAGCTCTGGCGAAGAGCGTTGTGGAGCTGGACTCTGCAGCAATCCCAACCAAGGCCTGTCACTTTCAAAGGCTGCTTTCCACCCCTTGCAGCACCTCTCAGCCAGCATGTTTGAGCAACCCGCCGGGCCTGATAGTGCCCAAATGGGACTGGGTTGAGTTGGGCACCCCAGATTAAGTGCCTGAATCTTCAGGTGCCCAGTTGCAGCTCTACATATGATTCCCCCACAAACTGCCAACCATGTCCTTTGCCCTCTCTCCTTCCAGGAAACTTGGCAACAATGTGCTTTGCACTTATTGTGTTGGTGCAACTCCCCCCCTCACAGATCCCATAGGAAGGACTCAGAGACTAAGAGTTAGGTTCAGAACAGCCATGTAAGATGAATCCTTTATTCAGGTCTTCTCACACCAGGGGCAGAGAGGGAGACCCCACCTGACAAGGTGGTCGCCAAACTCCCCAGGTTTTTTAAAGGGACAGTACATACACAACAGCACTCTGGTGCCCCCAAGTGGTCAGCTGCACAACTCAACTTGGCCTACCTCAAGAGGCACAAACACAGGGTGTTTTCAAACATGTAACTCACTTTAGTGCAGTTTAAACAGGGTGCCACTGTCACATTCAAATACGGCTGTCAGATGTTAGCATGGTCTGGCTTCTAAATGTGATGGGGGCTAGCACGGGCTGTGACTTGGGAAAATCCCCAAGTCACAGGCCGGGCTAGCATCCCCCACTGGAGCCAGTCACCAGACCCAGAGTAAAGAGGGCTATCATGTCTGATCGTCCATTGTACTTCCCGCGATCTGGAGTGGCAGGGGGAGACAGGTGCAATGGTGGCTGTCATTGGCCACCATGGCTGCCCATCATCCAGGGGTGCAGGCTACACCATGCAGAGCAGGGGCGGGATTGTGTCTCCCCACCTCCTTCCCGGCCTGGCCACTGTTGTTCGGCGGCTGGGCCAAGTCCCAGATGGAGTGACGACTCCCACCACCACCTGGAGAAGTTCGTGGCAGCAGTGGGAGTCCTCATGTATGTAAACACCCTCGCAGTGCAGTTGTGCATCTGCTGGCAAAGAATGAGGGCAGGAACCTAGGTGCCAAAATGGAGGTATTGGAGATAGGCTGGATGTTGAGGTGAGGCTTTTAGACCTGTCCCCTGCAACTGTTGTAGCTTTTTTGGCTAGGAATGTGCCGATGCCACTTGCTCTTTATGAAGCCAAAATGGTAAGGGAAGGCGGAGGAGTAGCAGTTCTTCCTGCACATTCTCAGAGCAGGCAGGGAGGAAACTGGTGGATGAGTTGATGAGAGCCCTCTAGGGTTGTCCCCTCTCACTGTTTTGTCCCTGATGCTCACATAGGTCAAATTGAGTGTCAGGGTCAAAACCATGAGAGGTTGCAATTACAACCCTAGAGTCCTTTCCACTCTCTCCTGCCTAGCCAGCTGCTGCTACCCTCTGCTGCCAGATTTTTGTCCCAGGCTCAGCCATTCCTGGGGTGCCTGAACTGGCCAAGTTTTTAAATGGCTAAGAACTTCAAAACTTGCCCTAGGCCCCAAAATCTTTTATGGCCAGCACTGGCCTTAGTCTTCAGCTCCACCCACCTACCCACCCCAGCTTTCCTCACCCACTCCAGTGCTGTCTAATCCCCTAATCCCAGACCAGCTCAGTTTCTTCCCTTCTACTCCAGATGTGCCTAACATCCCCCACCCCATGTTGTCATGGTTGAGGGAGGCAGATCAATTTCTGTGAGAGAGGAGTCTTGCATTGGAACTAGGATGGCTCCACTTGATGGGAAGGTGAAGTGTTTTAATTAGAGCTGAAATGGTTATCCATGCAGATATCCATAATTTGCAGTAACCAAACCAACATGATCGGTTACAGAGCAGTAACCATTTATTACCCCACTATTTAACTGCTTTACCATATATCATATTACCATTTTGTGCCATTTACCATGTTGTCACATTCCATTTTTCAGTCCATTCCATGGTTACCAACTAATTCTGCTTGCCCCTGTTCCCCCTCCCCCGACCATGTTTAACTTTAAGCCTCAGATCCAGGCTTTTGCTAAATCCTGTTGCTTTGTTCTGTACAATATTGCTAAACTCCAGCCTTGCCTTACTGTTGTCGCTGCAAAAACTCTAGTCCATGCTCTCTCTGACATCTCTCGCCTTGACTACTGCAGCTTCCTCCTTACTGGCCTCCCTTGCTCTGATCTTGCCCCCTTCATCTCCGTCATCCACCTTGCCCATCGTTTTGACCATGTACAGCCCCTCCTCTCCGCCCTGCATTTACTCCCTCTACGGGAACGCATTCAGCACAAGCTCCTGGTCTTCACCTTCAAGGCTCTTCATGGCCTTGCTCCCCCATATCTCTCTGCTCTTGTATCCCGCCACGCTCCTGCCCAGGAGCTTCACTCCTCCTCTGCTCCCACCCTCACCTGCTCGCAAACCCCTTGCTCCTCTAAACGTCTTCGCCCCTTCTCCCTTGCTGCCCCTCATGCCTGGAACGCCCTCCCTGGATACATTCGCTCTGCTCCCTCCCTCCCAACTTTCAAATCCCTCATGAAAACCCACCTCTTCCATCAGGCCTTCCCTAGCTTGTCATGAGTTATACTGCATCCTTTCCCCTTCACTCAGAACCTAATTCCCTGTAACTAAGCGAAGCACGTGAGCCTGCAACTTCTCAACCTCATGAATGTACTCTTGTCTTTCCTGATGTTTACCTCTCCCTCATATACCCCTCCCTTGTCTCTCATACTGTAAGCCCCTTAGGGGTAGGGACCTGTCTCTGACTGTGGATTATACAGTGCCAGGTACATTGCTTGTGCTATACTAATAATAAATAAATAAATAAATAAATAACACAGTTTCCCAATGGATTACTGGTTCAAATTTACTGGATGTGGTTTTACTATGGGTCCAACAGTAATCTGGTAATGATGGAAGGCAGAAAAAATGGTAAATCAGTTATGCAATAAATCAGTTATACAGTAACAGTAAAGCAGTATTAATTGGGATTTCGGTAAATCAGTTAACTGCTACAGTATGCAGTCCAGTTACCAACTGGTTAACCGATTAGGTATCTGGAATTTCAGTTATTAGCCACGGTTGTCGAATTAATTGTCTGTTTCATCTCTAGTTTTAATCACTGTCTTTGTCCATGCTTAAATGTATTTGACAACTACATCTGTGGAATAAAATCAGGGCTGTATTTGTCCCCCTGAGTCATTAAAAAATACTCTCGACCCAGAAAAAAACAGAAGAGAAGAGAGGACTCCATTACAGTTTGCTGACCTGCTCCCCATAAGTTCACAAGACAAAACAAAGAGCTCATCCAAGCAATCAGCACAGTCGCAAATCCGTCCACAGAGCCCAGTTTGAACGTGCTCTCTGGAGGGCCATTAGTGTCCAGTGATATAAAGCTCTTGTACTGAGGATGAGATCCCCACTGAGGGAGAGAACACCACTAGAGGGATAATGGGCTTTCTATCCCAGACACACTCATAGCAATAAGATTAACCCAGGCCTATGTTTTCAGCACTGACTGGTGACTTGGGCACCCCTTTGCTTTTTGCAACACTTCAACAGAACCCAATTTTCAGAGAACAGATGCTTCACATTTTATGAAAACTGAACTCCCTTAAGGTATCTCAAGCAGAGTATCAAAAATCACCTGCTGGCATAACAAGAAGAGAGACCATTCATTCTAAATTTTCCGAGGGGAAGAAATCTATTCTTCAAGTTTTGGGCCACCACAAAAAAAAATAAAAAATAGAAAAGCCCAACAGCAGGTACCAAAAACTCCCCTATCCCCAGCTGTGATCATTTGTCCCATCTCCACCCTAGCGTTGGGATAAGGGGATGCCCCCATCACAATGGTGGATGGGGACCGTGAGTGGAAGCAGCCTTGAGACAAGGGGAATATACAAGGGTCAGTGGGTGGAGCTGCCAGGGAGTCAAGTATCTGCTAAAGAACTTGTGCCCTTGTGATGCCCCTGAAATCTTAGGTGAAGTTATGCTGGGGTTTGAGTGGTATTAGCATCCCCACACTCACCCTGTTTGTCAGAGAACAATGCTGGAACTTCAGCACTTGAAATGCAGGATAGAACAGGTGCACCCCAATGCTAGGGTTGCTAGGTGTCCCTCATTTTAAGAGATGTCCCTTATTTTAAGGGAGCATTCCTATTCCAGAGCCCTGCAGCTCTATAGAACATAATGGACGTCCCTTCTTTATATAATGGGTGTCCCTTTTTCTGAACACCCTAGGTTCATGGAACATAATGGACATCTCTTATTTCAGTGTCCCGTACATATAAAATGTTGATCTGTCTACTCGGCACCAAAATCCTGGTCTGACTGTCACATGGTTGGATGGGTGTGTTTTCGTTCCTCTTGGTTACTCTCACTTCACCATCACCCTCATGCAAAATACAAGCCAAGCCCAAATCTAAAATCACCAATCATTTCTGTAAATCTGGGTCCGTGTTCACTAGAGGTGAATTTGTGCTGCAGAGTTTGTCTCCAGATCCAAACACCTCCAAAGTGTGTTTGGGCTTTTCTCTGTCGTGAAAGGAATGTTAAACGAAATGCACAAGAGTTGGGAAATTCCGACATAAGGCTCCTTCAATTCCCCTTTGTCTTCCGACCTCTCCACCCCTTTTGCTTCCCTGGCCTTTCCCACAACTTCCTTATCTCTACCTCCTGGTCCCATTTGGGTGTATGCATTAAGATAAACCAACTAGATAAGTAACCTCTCATCAGTCAATTTGCCAATATAACCTGATAATCTGCTCCAATTAAACAAGAAATCATTCTGTATCTTCATACCACTCAGACCAATTTGGAAAGTAAATATTTGCCCAGCAGTATCTCCCATTGTCTAGGGTTAGCCATTAGGGTAGCACGTAAGAGCCATTCGTCCCCATCCCCCTCTTGAAATTTCAAACAGCTTTGCATTTGTACACATTATAGTGCTGCAGGGGTCACCAGCATTACAAAGGGGTTAGGTTCTGGATTCTAGCAACAGGTGCCATTCTAATGCTGACCCATAATACAACTCAGAATGATTTGAGTCTAAGACGAAGAGCAAAGGGTATTAAATGAAATTGAATCTTGATCACATGGGGACATATGAAGAAAGTATGAAATGAATGAGAAAAAAATACAAGGCATGTTCAATATGTTTCTCAATATGTCTTCAGGACGTATACTTGGTTTGTCAGCTATTGTGTTCTGACAGGAACAGTTCTGATCTTCCTATTGCCCTGGGGCACCCACAGTGGGGCACAACAACATCTCAACCTTTCTACTCCAATAAGACCACAATAAACTTCTGGTTATAGGTGTGTCAACGATGGGGGCCTACCCAAAGATGTTTCTCAAGCTAGATGTTTTCCATATCCTCTGGTACAGTCAGTGGTGTAGTGGAGCAGAAGGGCCCTCCGCCACCCTAAAAAATGGCGGCAGGGGGAGGTTGCCGCACCCCAGGTGAGTGGGAAGAAATGTGGTGCAGGGGAGCGGGGGAAAACCCCGTATGTTCACCCGGAGACCGAATTGGTCGTCCGGGCGCCACGTGATGCGGTGACAAGCCGCCGATTGGATGTGTGGGGGCAGCCCCTCCCCATTGTTAGAAGGGGTGGGGGCTTGCCGCCCGCATACTGGAAAGGAGCTGGGGAACAGCCATTAACTTCCCAGCATTAGCACAGCTAGCAGCGGCGACGCTGCGCTGCCGAGGCTGAAGATGGGGAAGAAGAAGAGGGTAGCAAAGCCCAAAGAAAGACCGGCCAGGAAAAAAGTGGCTACGGCGGCTACAGCTGCGGCCCCACCGCTGAGGGATGATGCGATGAGTGGGGCAACCCCGGCACCCACAAGGAGAGAACTGAGGAGCCGTCTCCAGGCCTGTGAGGCCTTGGCGACTTCCCTCAGGGGCACAGAAGGGGAGAGGGGAAGGGATAGTAGCCCCACAGCCGGGCAGGCTGAAGCTGAACCCCTGGTCAGGCAGGATCAAATGGGAGAGCAATCAATTCCCCCGGTAAGGTGGGGCAATAGGCGCAGGATCATACCTGTGTGCTATAGGGAGGAAGGAGAAAGGGAGGCCTACACCAGCCACCCCATGGAGTGGACAAGGGCCAACCAAAGGGGCATGGCACAAGGACAGTGGGGCCCCCCAGAGGGACAGTTACAAGGGGCATGGGGAGGTATGGGCTACCTACCCGCCCAAGAGTGGGCAGGTGAACGGGGGGGTCCTGGTGGGGCCGGTGACCCCTCACCGCAGCAAGGCGCAGGCCAGACAGGTCGGGGGCGGTGCGCAGAACCCGGAAGGGCCGCCCCCCCCACGACGGCATCCGTGGGAGCCCCCCTGAGGGAGGGCCCGCATGGGGCCGAGGAGGTGTATCCCCGAATAGGTACAGGAGCAATGGAACACGACAGCCCAGGGAGTGGAGAAGAGCCGGAAGAGGGAGACCAGGAACTATGGGGGTGGATACAGGCCTTGGAACGCAAACTGGGGGCCATGGAAGAACGGAGGCGAAGGGGAGCAGAACCCAGGCGATAGGACACCAGAAGGCAGCTCCCATGAGTCCACAAAGGTGAGTGTAGCTGGGCCCCGGGGGAGCACGAATGGGGTGCGGGAGGACACGGTGTAGAGGGACACTGGCTAGCAAGTGGTTCTCCCAGGCTACAGCACCAACTGGGAAACCTGAGAGCCCAAGGGGAATGGTGGAGGAGTAACAGGAACACACCCCAGAGCAGGGCCTATACAGAACACCAGCTCCCCCACGACAGCAACGAAGGGCGGAGTCAGGCAGGGCAGACCCTGTGGTGGAACGGGTCATGGGTGAGGGTTACTCCCATCTCCTCACCGATGGGGGAGAGGGCCAGCGAAGGCCGCAGGCAGCCCGGGGGGACGTTAAGACTAGGAGGGGAATGGGATACGAGAGCGCCAATGGTGCTTCCCTCTCACTCCTCTTTGGGAGATGGTGGATTTCACCCCCTCCTGCCGTTAGGGGGAGGGTATTCAGACCTCTCAGCCCCGATAGGGGAACACCTGGCGTACACCACAAGGGAAAAAATCTGGAGAACGGAATATATAGATATTTTTGCCCTACTTTTCAGTGATCCCATTGTGGATCCTGAGGAGGATGAAAAGATAGATAAGAAAAAATCCCGCCGCCCCAAGGCTGATAGGAACTGGGTCAATTGGTCCTCAGTGTTCTCAATCTACCTAGGGGTTTCCCTCGAGATGTACCCAGAATGGACGGTAGAGCTCTTGAAATATGCCGATATAATAAAAAGGGCATATGGCGTTGGACCCCCGGGCACCTGGTTGAGGTACGATGAGGCCTTTAGACACCGGGCGTCCTTTACCCCCGGGCTGCGCTGGGACCGCCATGCACAGGACCTATGGCTCGACTGTATGGTGGACATGAGGAATGCACCCAAGACCGACAGTGGCCATGTTTTAATAAAAGGGGGAGTTGCCCCAGCAAATGACCCAAATAGATTTGAAAACAGGCGCACCAGCGCAGCCACGTGTTGGGAGTATAATAGGAGCGGACGGTGCACCAAAGGAAACTGTGCATTCCGTCACGCCTGCTCGGTGTGTGGAGGCGCACATTCTTATTTAAATTGTTACAGGGGCAAGCCAAATGGTGGTAGGAAGAACATCCCAGGACCAGACACGAACCCGAATAATCAAGGCGGCCAACAGAGAACTGGGAGGGGGAAAGGGCCCAACCCCAATTAATGTGCAGAGATTGGAGGCAACTTTAATACACCATCCCATTAGGTCCAAAGTTGATTACGTGTTAAACGGTTTTAAGTTTGGTTTTGTTATCCCTGCGGGCATAGTGAGTAACAGGCGGGAACCACCCAACTTGAAATCTGTGCAAGGAATGGAGGATGTAGTGCGAGGCAAGATCGACGAGGAGGTAAAAGAAGGGAGGATAGCAGGTCCGTTTGCAGAGACCCCCTTGGAGTGCCTTGTTGGTATCCCCTTTAGGGATTGTGCCAAAAAAGGCACCCAGGGAATTTTGCCTTATCCATCATCTATCGTACCCACGGGGGCACTCAGTAAATGACGCCATACCAAAGGAATTGACAACGGTACGATATACATCATTTGACGAGGCAATAGACAGAATCAGGAGTTTTGGGAAGGGTGCTCGCCTAGCGAAGTGCGACGTGAAGCCGGCGTTTCGCCTTCTGCTGGTCCACCCTGACAGTTTCCATCTGTTAGGAATGAAGTTTGAAGGGGCTTATTATTACAATAGGGCAATGCCAATGGGTTGCTCGATATCCTGTTCAGTGTTTGAGCATTTTAGCTCACTCGTGGAGTGGATATTTAGGCAGGGCATGGGCAAAGGCGAAGTATCAAAATATCTAGATGATTTTTTGATAATAGCCCATCCGGCCCCAGGGGTTTGTGAACAACTATTGGAGGAATTCAAAAGGTTAGTCACCCGACTGGGCCTCCCATTAGCCCCTGAGAAGACCAAGGGACCAGCAACTAGAATCACATACCTGGGAATAGAAATAGATACGGTGCTAATGATGTCACGCCTGCCTGGGGAAAAACTCGATGTTCTACGCGAGAAGATACGGGAGTGCAGGCTGACCAAAAAGGTCACGGTTCGTAACTTGCAGTCATTATTTGGTAGTCAAATTTCGCATGCAGGGTAATAGCCCCCGGTTGGGCTTTTTTTTCCAGGCTGTATGCTCCATTGGCAGGGAACCCCCCGCAATACCACCACGTAAGGGTTACAAAGGACATGAGGCAGGA
>QEPC01009251.1:682717-701052 GCA_003113815.1 Sphenodon punctatus
CCCCCACCCACCCCCACTACCCCACTGGGTACAGTTAGCTTCCTATTTAATCCTTTATGGCTAGCTGAGTTAAAATGGAAAAGGCACATCACTTTAGAGCAGGAGTAGGGAATATTTCCCTCACATGGCCCTGGGCCACTTTGAAAAGTAGAATAAACTCCACGAACCACACAGAAGTTGAAGGCCAGCGTGCTTAAGGAGTGTGTTCTGGGTGGGAGAAGGAAATGGAAGATCCAGATCATGGATCTATGGCATGGATCCATCTCCTGTCCTGGAGTGCATGCTCTCACCTCTGCTCCCTTCCCTTTTCACTGTTAAGAGCTAAGACTGGATCCTTGAGCCAAATCCAGGAATTGAAATGGGGCCAAATAAAAACTGGGCACATTTGGCAACGGGTCACAGGTTCCCATTCCTTCTTTAGAAGTTAGTACCAGCAAACTATGACCCCAGCACAAGTGGGTAAATGAGCATGGAAATTAGTAATCATCATTCTTTGCCTGAAATGTAATTTTCTTTATAAGGATCCACTGCTAGTCCCTCAGTGTGTTTTTCCTTCCTTGTTACATTACCCTTTTAAATTGTTTTATACTTTAATAAGTTTTAATTGAATTTTATATTATTACATATTTATGTTGTAAAGCCATACAAGTGCCATCTGGCAGGGGGAGGGTGCTATAAAAATAAAACTAGTAGTAGTAGTCGTAGTGTTGCAAGAGATTGGTCTTGCAAGGGGCTGAGCAACCTTTAAAAGTGTTGAGAACCCTCCAATAGGAGTCCAGGATGCACAGCACCACCAAGACCTGGCCCTTGCTGTACAGGATTGGGTCCTGAAGGGACCTCATTTTCTTCTCCCTGAGTTTGACTCAAATTGTTAGCTAAGGCAGAGGGGAGAAGAACCTGTTATTTTAATTGTTTTTACATTCATAGAAACAAAGTAGTTCAGGTGATTTCTTTTATTGGACGAACTACTGTTGGTGAGAGTAGTGCTGAGGCGACAACAGTTGTTCCTAAACTGTTGGGAAATCACAACGTTTCAGGAACACGTGTGAGCATTCACTGGTATTGCCACATTCTCAACTGATTCTGCCCTTCTGTTATTATTGAGATCAGTGCATGTGTTTTTTCATCGATGTCCACAACTTTTGTCATTTTATGTCACTTTCATCAAGAACTACCAGGAATAGCAATTCCCAAATGGGAACTAACAAAAGTAGCGGGGAAACTAGTAAGTTCCTCATCGCACAAAAGCAGGCAAATGTTTTGATGGACACAGCATTTGTGGCAAATCTTCATTTCCGTACTAGGTGAGAGAGCACATACCTTTGGGTCATGCAGGGCCCTTCTTCAGGCATGTAGCATGTCAGAACTATTGACTGAGCACAATGCAGGACAGGTATCTATAAGAAAGCAATGACTTGGGAGAGAGTAGTTGAGAGTGAAATGCTGATTTCAGACATTTAAGTTAAAAACCATTGATACTAGTGTTAAAAACCTCAATCTATAGATAACAGTATATGCAGATTAAGAACTATGCAAGAGCAAACATTTAGGAAGGGAGTGATAAGAAGCAACTTTCCAGGAAGAAGGGGAGTTGGTCCAATAAAAGATCTCATCTCAACTACTTTGACTTCAAATCTTACATTTGGGGTTGACACAGCAACCACCCTCTCACACTTTAAATTTGTAAATGACTTCTGGAAAAATGGAAATAGCACCACTTTCAAACCTAAATGCATACATTTAAGCAGCTCATCCTACATCGAGGAGGCAATGTATAAACAGCCAATGAAACTCACTGCATGGGAGGGTGGGAAAGCCCAACAGAATGAGTAGGTTCAAAAATGGATTTGTGAGGGATGAGTCCATCAGTAGCTATTAGTCATATCGGTTGGGCGCCAGGAGGGAGCTACAAGGAGGGGTAGTTGCAACCCGCCTGACTCAGCCTCTTCTAAGCATTGTGATGTCATGACACTTGGAAAAGGGATGTGGTCACATCATAAAGGCAAGCACCCCTGGCATCAGAAAGGAGTATCCCCTATACCCTGTCCTTTTCTGACATGACCACACCCTTTTCCGGACATCACAACACTTGGAAAGCAGTGTGATTATGCTGGAAAGGGGCAGGGCAAAGCAGCTGTCCTGTTCCCTCCCCCCAGGCATAATTCTGCTGGTGTCCTTGGTTAATTTATTTTTTTCAAATGTATGCAAGTTTATATTCTGCCCTTCCCCTAAGGCTCAGGGCAGGTAACAACAGAATACTCAAATTTGGGAGTGAAAGAATGACAGGGAATGGACCGTGTGATAGATGCCCCGTCTTGGTGCTCTTCCTCTGAAGCTCCTGGTGCAAGCTATTATCACAGACATATTCTGGGCTAGATGGACCATTGATCTGACCTAGTGTATAATGGCTTATATTCTTAAATGGGTCACTGTGGTGCCTAATATAGGGATTTAATAACTATGAGATCCTTTTAGCACTGACATGTGAGTAAGGACACTTATCTTTAGGTTCCCCCCTGCAGAAGTTAGTTCCCAAAATGATCAAGAATTTCCAGCGGGCCTTTCTCTGCACCATTACATTCAACTGAGGCTTTGCCGTCAGAGTCAATGGGAGTAGGGCTGGCCTCATAAGAGTTGGAAATATTGCATCATTATTCCTGCAAGGTGACATCACAAATCTTTAAAATCAGCCACTCGGGGGAAGTGGAAAAACATAGCCATTTTTCCACGTGCTGGCAGAGCCCCTCTGGCAGCTGAAGATATATTTTTCAGAGAAACACAGGGGGATTTGAGCTTTGCATCAGAGGGAGCATATTTCAGGAGGCTTCCAACAATAAAGCCCTTTTACGAACCTTTGAAATGCAAGGAGCCACACTGAATAAGTGCGTGAAAAGCATGTAGCTGCCCTGCCGTATATATTTATTAAGCATAAAATCATCACCGCCTGGATTTTGCCTTTATTTCAGCTTTCCGCTTCTCTTGCTTTATTATATGAATCCATCCTGCCCGAAGAGATAGCGTGCCCCCAAACATGGTTTCTGTGCCGCAAATTAGCATATGGCAGAGAATCGGGAATGGAAAGCAAAATATGTTTATGCCCAACTTTCTCTGCAGCAGTGGTAGCAGAATTGTTTGATCTAAGCAGAGAGGTTACAAAATGTAAATATGGTGATTAAGGCGCTTGTTCTAATTGCAGGCAGTTAATTGCACAGTATACTGCATAACTGCACCAGCCCCTGAGCCTGAGGCCCAAAGCCCCAGGCTAATCATTGGAGCTTATTTGGGGAGAACTGATTCCCCCCTCACCTGCTCATTAGGTTGCAATCTAGCCTCCCCACTCTCACATCTGTTGTGTTCATTACTACTTGGCGTTATGGGGCCTGACAGATGGGGTTAGTTTTTTTAAGGGAGTTGAAGGAGTTGATGGGGTGAAAACATCCATCTCCTGCTGGGGGCACAGTGGGACAGAGGAGATCAGCAATAGCTCTGGGAACTCATCTCCCATGTAGACAGTAGACACAGTGACACCAGTCATATTTCTCCAAGTCCTGACCAGGTCCTACAGTGTCACTTGAATACAAAATTTTGGAAGACCCCAGCAAGTTTGTCACACGGGCTGGGGGGGAGGGGGGAGGTTGGGGTGTGTCACGGTCTGTGTGCGCTGGGTGGGTGGGAAGTTCTGATGGGCACACACCGACCTCCCCCCACCGCTACCCACACCCATGCACGGAGGCACTTGTTTTGTTTGGTGCCTCCGTGCATGGGCGATGGGTGTAGATGGGTGTGAACGCATGTGCACAAGAGCACACGCGTGCATGCACACTCACCCAGCCGCAGCCCAGTTCAAACAAGACTCACCCACACATGAACACCCAGAAATCTGTAAATATGGTGATTAAGACACTTGTTCTAATTGCAGGCAGTTAATTGCACAGTATACTGCATAACTGCACCAACCCCTGAGCCTGAGGCCCAAAGCCCCAGGCTAATCATTGGAGCTTATTTGGGGAGAACTGATTCCCCCCTCACCTGCTCATTAGGTTGTGGTCTAGCCTTCCCCATTCCCACATCTGTTGTGTTCATTACTACTTGTCGTTATGGGACCTGACATACGGGGTTAAGTTTTTTAAGGGAGTTGAAGAAGTAGTTGATGGGGTGAAGATTTCTAGGTGTTCATGCGTGTGTGCCACCTGTGTGAAAAGGGCCTTAATCTCACTTCCAAACACAGCTGCCTAGCTCTTTGGAAATCTGGCCCCAAGTTTCTCCTCTGTTGCTGTATATTTATTTATTAACTACAGATTCCCAGTTCAGACAAGATTATTATTAATAATTTCTGTAGCACTTTCTGCATTCAGAGTACTGTACAATCCTTAGTTCCCCTCACAACAACCCTGTCAGGTAAATCATTTAGGGAACAGAGGCTGAGAGACAGCAACTAGCCCAAGGCCATCCAGTAAGTTCATGGCAAGGGGATTTGAACCTTGGTCTCCCAAGTCTAAGTCCTACATCCTAGCCACTAGGCTACACTCACTCTTATGGACCACCATTACATTCATCATCAACCAGAAGTTATATTTCATGTGGTGGGCCCCACCTCTGAGCATTGAGTACAGACAAAAGCTGTTCCTATCTTAGCACTCTGCTGCCCTTTCTAGTCAACAGCAGCAAGGTAGTGGAGGTTGTGCCCTCAGCTAGAATACAACTCTCTTTCATCCCCTACTCTGCCTGCCCCCGCCCCCCACCCTGCCACTGGAATTCTCCTTTATCCTCCTTGCTGCTAGTTGCTGCCATATGCCTGGACAGGGGAGGGATTGAGGAACGAGGGGGAGCAGTAACCATATTAAGCACCATCTTCTGTTCAACATGCCTGGTTAAGCAGAAACGGAGGGAAAGGAAGCATGAGGTCAATATGATGGGGGACAGGCCCCAGATGTGTTTATGTTAGGGTTGCAAAATGTCCCTTATTTGAAAGCCCCACAGCTCCATGGAACATAATGGGAGGTACTTGTTTCTTAGCCTGAAAGTTTGTGCACTCTTACCTACAGAAATCAGTCCAAGATTTCATCTTAACTGCACTGTCTCAGTCTTGACTCTCTCAGGGCGTTTTCACACGGACAAAGTAATCCTTGATAGAATCAGCGTTTACAAAACTTCTGTTTGTTCAAACAGACATTTTAATGCTAGATAACGTTAATCCTTGATAGTCCATGTGAACACAACCTTGCTGTTAATCACGAATTAAGAGTCTCCGGGATAAATTTCAATCCCACAGTGCTTTTCGTCCGTGTTCAGCACACTGATTTCTGGGATTGAAGAAAATCTGATTTTCTTCATTTTTTTTCTGAGTTGAAGAAAATGGAAACTCATCCCTTTGTTCTGTGAGTATTTAAACTTGGCGCTTCACAATGAACGATGACAGAGGTAATAGGATCGCTCCACAGTCATTTGTCCCTATGTATTATCGAGCAGGAAATGCCCAGAGAGGATGTCAGGTCTTCACGCTGGACTCTGTGGCTTTAATCAAGGATTGGTTGACTAATTCTTGATAGTCATTCACACGGATACTATCAAGGATTAGTCTGACATCCGGATATCATCAACCCTAGCAATCGAGGGTTTAATTATACCACAGTTTTCCCTAATCTTTGATGATAATCAGATTTGCAGCATTCAGATGGACAGCTAACATAGGAATTAAGGCTTTAATTCCTATTTAAATGTCCGTGTGAAAATGCCCTCAATTTGTTACTTGTTGGCATTGTGCTAAAACGTGAGAGGATCACTGTTAAAATGCTACATATTGCTAACACTTGGAAACGCTTCAGCAACAGAAATAAACTTTTCACAAACTGCCATGGTTTTGATCTCGGTCTCATAAAACCGAGAGAGGAATATAACATTCAGGGATAAAACTACCCAATGGCTCTGGGTCTGTACATTTGTGAATCATTAACACTTTTGTCCCCCTCCCCACTCACACTTTAGCTTGCTAAAAAGAATGCTTAAAAATGCCTTTTCCTCTATACTTTTAAGGTGTGCAACCAAAGACCCTGGACCTGTGACTGCATTAGATCCAATTAAGTTTCAGGCTTTTCTCAAGATGTGGATTGGAAATCAACGAGGAAAACCCATGTGTTACAAGTAGTTGACACAGTAGGGGGCACTATTCTCCAGTTCTTAACCAATGCGTGAGAACCTAGGACTTGAATGGATGCTCCTAACAGCTCTGAATCAGTGGGTGTTTTTACACACACATTTCTCCTCCGTTTGCTGTTACATCCTGAACTTTCTGTGTGTCTAAATCACTCACCCAGATCTTAAACATCTTGGCTCTTTGAACTTCTGCATAGAACTTCTCCCAGAACTTTTGTGTGTAAAAAGGTCTCCTGGTAAACTGCTTTGCTCCAGGCAGCTGTGGTCACTTGGTTTCCATGGCAGTCCTTCATGTCTACAGCTGCGGCTACTTTAGGCTGCCTCAGGGCAGTGTGTGTGTGAAGAATGCATCCAGGAACAGCCTCAGGGCAGTGTGTGTGTGAAGAATGCATCTGGAACTTACTTGTGGACTTGTAAACCCAGAAGATTGAAAGACCAACACTTTGTGTGTGTAAAAATGCCCAGTGTCTGACTCTGTAGCACCACCGCAGTACTCTGGCTGGGACGTTGTTTCCCTACCCCAGGCTCCTTGTTATCTGCTGAGGCCATGCCTCTTTTGGCCCCAGATTGGTGCCTGTCCTTTTGTAAGGCCACTCAGTTGCCAAAGAAAGATGGGATGGCTCCTGTCTAAGCCAAACCTGCCTCCGGCTTGTGTCCTGTCCCTGCTCCAGCCCAACCAGCTTCTTGACTATGTACATGGATTGCCCTTGCAATCTGGCTTTTCCTGACCTGCCTGTCTTGACACCACTGCCACTGTGGCCAGGTCTGAACCTGTAAATGCTTATGGCCATTAGAGGGCTGTGACAGGGTTTCCTCCTCAGGCTTGAGGCTATACTTTCCTGGAGGAGTCACCTCCCAAATTGCTGCACAGTGGGGATGGAACAGTATTAGATCAATCCGCCCGATATTTGGGAAAATCAGACTGATCCGATTGATCCGATTTGAGATGGAGGATCTGATCTCCCACTGGATCCCCCAGTGGATCCCCTGGTGAGTCCTTGGAGCAGCGCTGGCACCTTCAGCTCCCACCAGCTCTGCCTCCCCCGGACCCCCTGCCCGTATCCCACCTGCCCCAGCTCCTGCAGCAGCAGTGCTGCTGGGGCAGGCGGTAAGGGTAGGATTCCAGGGGAGGCCAGTGCCAGGCACTGACAGGGGTCTGGGGGAGGCAGAGCTGGGAGTAGAGGAGTTAGGCAGTGGTGGGGACTGTGGTAGAGGGGCCGAGCAGGAGTGGGGAGGGGGTAGTTTGCACTTACCTTTTCTTCCTAGGCTCTGGCGATCCATGCAGCGCCCAGCGCAGCCCTCTCAGGGCCACACCAGGGAGAAAGTAACCCCCCAAAAGCAATGGGCATGCACAAAATGGTCACCACGAGGGTTCTTCACATGCGCAGCCATTCTGAACATGCGCAAACCAGATACCANCTGTCAGGGTGTGGGGGCGAAGGGGGCCCCGTAGGAAAGGCAAGGACCCCGAACCCCAGAACTGCACCCCAGAGAACGATACGCCCGACCTACATGCAAACCGCGAGGCATCGCTAGCAGGGGAGGGTGGAGGCGGCGTTCCCCGAGACCCGGAGGTAGAGCAGCCAAGGCAAGGAAGTGCTGGGGAAAGCATCACTGCATCGGAGGAGAAGGGGGCGGGGCCAGGAGTAACGTTGAGACGCTCAGCACGTCTGCAAGCGCAAAGGGGAGGAGCCAAGGGGATTTAAGACAGGCAGTCACTATCTACACTTGCCGGCGATCAGTGTTACTGTGAAGCTGGCCCCCCTCAGAGCGTGGTGCGAGGCAAAGATTTTTATTGCGACTTGGAGAGTGTGAGAGTGCGAGGAGAGTGCGTGGCGTGTGTGAGTGGAGTGTCGGGTGAGTGAGCGGCTGTCTGAAAGAGTGTGTTGTCTACTGTGTTCACTGAGAGTTCTATTTCCCAGTAGCCCCTGATTGCCGCTCCTGTAGGCTGGTGGTAGTGTCCCCTGTACCCCTTTTCCCCCATCCCAGGGTCTCTCCCCCTTCCGCACCTTTCCCCCACGCGGTGCATTCCCCCTGTCACTGTGGGTTTGGAAGGGTGTGGGGCGTGGACGTGTGGGCAGGGACCTTGTCCCCCTGTGGGCAAAGGAGGGGGCTTGCGCACGCTTCTACTGATCCCATTCCCTATGATGATACGGCCCAGTCTCTAACGAGGCTTCGTGGGCCACCTTACAACCTGAGGGAACCTTTTTCTCTGTCCAAGCGTGTGCACCCGCTCCCCATAGGAGTCCCTTGCGCGGAAGAAGTAACTGCTGTATAGGCCCGTGGGTCCCCCCTTTTTTTCCCCAACCCCGGGAGACCTCACACTTTCCCTGGTGATTCAGGTTTCTGAGGTTTAGTTCAGCCTTTTAGCTGGTACTCCTCAGCTGGTTTGTAGTTTCCTGCCACACCCAACTGGAAGCACTCAGACATGAGTTAACCTTTTCTGGGCTTGACGTCCTACTAGCTCAAGGGGGTAACCACCCCCATCATGGCTTCTCTAGTCCTGCTTGGACCTGATTTTGTACAGACTCAGTGGCTCTGTTGCAACACTGACACAATGCCCTAACAAGATGCTAGCAAGTAGCAACCATTCTACCAATAGAGATGCAGTCTTTTAGATGAGAATGAGGGAGATTTTTAAAGGGGGTACTTAGGTATCAGTCATTTTCAGTGGGATGTGGACACCTTTGAAAATCAAACCCTAAGGCAGAGGTTTCTAAATGGTGGGTCCTTGGGAGGGTTGGGGTGTGTGTGTGTGTTATGGGTTATTCCTTTTTTTCAGCTGCACACTATTTGTATTTCTATTGTATTTTTTACTGATTATTAAATGGATATTTTATATTGCTGCTATTTATATTTTATATTGTATTTTTATATATTATTGTGAGCTGCCCCGAGCTGCCTGAAGCAGGAGGAGTGGGGAACAAATTTATGGAAATAAAATAAATTAAAAATAACCCTAAGGGAGTGAACAGATGGAGCCACAATCCTGACATATTTAAACTTTGCATGTCTTTACTGCTGTCTGAGGGCCATGGGAGTATATTTAAGTCTCAAAATGGGGTCATCAGTAGACCTGAAATGAAAAAACTCAGTGAGCACTGCTTCCATCCAAAGCACGCAGGTCATTTGCTGAGATTTGCAGGACGCAGAAACTTACCGACTTTCCCGCTGTTTTCTCCATTTCCTGTTATTTTTCATAAGTTGAACAGGGCTGCCATGGACCAGTCCCAAACCCTGGGTGTGTGCCCTGTATACACCCCAGAGGCTGTAGAGACAAAAACTTGCCAGCTAAGCACCAGGGAAGTGCTGGTACTTGCCATAAAAGTGCTGTAAAACCATTGTAAAAGTCCGAGAAAATTATGAAATGTCCTGGATGTGACTAAAAAAGTCCCAGAAAGTGATGGGAAAAAATGGCAGAAGTGCAGAATCACCAGTAACTGACAAAGTACCAACAGACACTCTTAAGCACTCCCAAAAGGTTGGTATTTCTCTTTGGAACTGGAACACTTGCTCTCGTCTCAGTCCTAGTCATGAGACCAAGGTTTGGAAATGATTATTTTAATATTTATGATTTATATAGAACCAGCAGTGTACCTGGTGCTGTACAGTCGATAGTTGTAGACAGGTCCCTACCCCCAAGGGTCTTACAATCTAAGAGACAAGAGAAAGGGGGGACAAGGACAGGGTAACAAGATGGAGATAGTGGGGGGAGGCATACAGAAACATGTGTGAGGGGCATCAGTACCACATAGAAGAGGAAAGAGGACATGGTCTGAACTTTTTGAGACACATTGGTGGTGTAGCATAAGAATGGAAACTGCTCCTTTGAGGGGAGGGAAAATTCTGAAAGAGTTTATCTTCAGGTCCCATTCACCTACCTGTGCATTATGGATGTAGTTTCCGTGTACTGAGAGTAACAGTGTATGGTTTGTGCTAATGAAGTCAATGACAAACGCCCCATAGGGAATGGATAATAAAGGAATTGTCTTAACTACAGATTTAAGGAGCGAGAGAGCTAAAATTTGGGAGCAGCCAGACATGTAGTCTCAGACCAGCCCAATTCCCTCTCTGGTGGCCATAATATCTTCACATACATAGATCACTGGAAACAGCCCAAGGGGCAGTTCTGTAAAGAAAAGCAGAAGCACCTATGTGCTGCTGACCATCGCAAAGAGGAACTGCAGTAAAGTCCTCAAGGCTCTGAAGTGGATTTTATCAGCTTAAGATGCACTATTAAACAATGATATTAAACATTCACTCCCTCATAAAAAGGTAATTACCACAGCCCTGCGTACAGAGAACTAATTTAAAGGCAATCTGCATATTGTAGATCTTCTCAGGTGACATTGTCACTTTTATGGTTTTGCTTCCCTGGTAGTCAAATTCTGAGCAGCACAAGGATTAGCTAACCTTTTACCAGAGTCTTGTCTAATTATGACCGCTAGCCAGGCTATTTTGCAGTTCACAACACGAGATACTCTTTGTAGAATAACGTCAAAAGAGGAGATGGGGAGGCAACATAGTTCATTGGCTACTGCCACTAATGTCCTATTGTCTTGGGTAAATCACAGTCCAGACGTTCTAAAGGGTTCATTAAATGCCTGATAGAATCATTCCATCACCAGACTCATAGGACTGGAAGTGATCTCAAGGATCATCTAGTCCAAGACTGTCCCACTTCTTAGCTTCAGGCTGGATCGCCTCGCTGCAATTCACTGGTGGGCCAAATTGCAGAAAACTCTCTTGCTGTGTAACCAGTATACATTATTGCAATAGCGTAGTCCAGTTCTCTTCAAACTTAGCAACTCTTAGGTACTAGAGGTCTAGAACCCAGGCCCTTGAGGGGACACAGCCAGTACCTTGACCGTACCATTTTCTCCACTACAACCCAAGTCCAGATTAGGGCACTACATCTCATGGAGCTCGGTCCTATTGTAACTTGCTGCAGACTTAGGACATTGCGTGATCATCAGGCAGCAGCTGCTCCTTGGCCCTCCTTCTGCATTTATTTCCTGTTTCTGCCACACCATCCTTGTCTGAGCAATCTGTTGCGAAGACCATTAGACAGATTTCTTCAGCCAAGCTCTATCACATTCTGCCTTCAAGCCCAGCTAGCCCCCTCGCCAGCCCAGCCTGCTCCTACCCATCAGCTCTGCCTTTGTCTGGACCCTGCCCTTAGAGTTACTGCCTTTTGCAGTTTGACCCTGAGACTTCCATTTTGGTCTATAGGAGTTGCAGAGGGTCAAACTGCAGAAGATAGCATCCCTACCTGCCCTGCACCCCCATGGACTGACTCTTTGGTTTTGACCCCTCAGCCTGGACACTGACTTCAAGCCCTGAAGGTGATTCCCCACCCCCTCCTCTTGGATTTGCTGCCTGCCCAGCCCTGATCCTGCAAAAACTAGAGTCCTGATCCTACAAAATGTGAAAGTAACAGAAACATGAAGAGTTGGGACCTGTTATTGCATAATGTCATTTTGGAAACAATGTTTTATTTTTTAAAATACTGATATTTAATTAAGTTGGATTTTAAGGCTCTGAAATGAATAGAATATTACCAGGGGTCAAATTCGGCCAATGGGCCATCAGTTGTACACTGCTGATCTAGTGCAAACCTCTGCACTGAGGAAGGATTTTCTACTCTACTTACATCATTCCTGACAGATGTTTACCTACTCGTCCTTTCTTACAAACCTCTAGTAAAGGAGTTTCCACAACTTTCCTTGGCAATTTTTCTTATTGCCATCCATTCTGCTTAAATCTACCTTCTTGTAACTTCCAGCCACTGCTTCTTGTTCTCTGTCTGCTTTGTGGCAGCCTTTTATTTATATGAAAAGCTGGCTTGTTGGCCTTTTCAGCAGCGAAGCCAAGTGCTGTTCAAACACAGGGAGCAAACAATAAGTTTCTCACTTGCATTGGCATGAATAGTTGTTCTGAAATTAAAATTTGTCAAATTTTGCAAATCATGGATCTATCTAGTGGTGGGGAACCTGTAGTCCATTTATTTGCCTCCTTTCCAATTCCTGTATCTGGCCCTCCTCTCAAGCACTGAAAAAAGGGAGCAGAGATGAGGACATGTACTCAAAGACAGGGGATGGATCCATGGCATAGATCCACGATCTGGACCCTCCATTTCCTTCCCCTCCTGGGCACATCTTCTTAAGCACCCCCGTCCCTAGCTCCAGCCCACAGAGTTTGTATTAATTTTCATAGTGCCCTGCAGGAGGGAAAAGGTTTGTGAACACTGCGCTTCAGGGCATCGTGATTCATGCCATTGAACCTGCACTTCAAGGCAGACAGGGCTGATCTGCTTCTGCCAAATAGCTTTTGGGATCAGAGTCTCCTGCTTCCTCCCCACTCCCCTTTACAGCACTGCAGGTGAGAGAGAGAAATCTCACACTTAGGGTGAAAATAAGACAATAGCCCACATTAGCACCCACCAGCTGGGTGGCCGCTTGCCCATCAATTAAGCGTTGGTTAGATGTTAGCCCGTGCCCCCACTCACTCCCCACTCACAGCATTGTCCAAGACACCATGGGGTCACTATGCGGTCAAGTGCATGCTAATGCTGCACCCATGTTGCTGTGTCTTGTTAATTAGCTTTGCTCACAGCCTCGCCTGCATCTAGGTCCACCAGCACCATAGTCACTCCTAGCACGGCTGCTAGAGGAGAGTGATTGCACTGCTGCTAGGAGGCTGTGAGAGGAGAGAGCGAGGGGGTGAGGTAGCTCTGATGGGAAAGGGGGGTCACAGTCAGAGAAGGCTTCTTCCCTGGATGTGACCCTTCCATCAGAAGCAGCGCTCACATGCTTGGGCGGCTGCAAGAAGGGGAGCGGGGGAGTGCGGGAAGGACCTTCTCCAGAGGATCTATGCCCACACTCCTCTCTCCATTTGGGAAAGAAACCAAGGAGAGTGCGAGGGATGAGGAGGCTCCACAGGGCTCCTGCACTTCCCTCAGTTCCTTTCCCAAACCGAGAGAGGAGTGCAGGCCCAGATCCTCTGGAGAAAGTCCTTCCTGCACCCCATGCTTTCTCCTCTTGCAGCCACCGCTCAGCTGAGAGAGTGTGATTGCTCGCTCCTCTTGCAGCCGCCCGAGCATGTGAGTGCTGCTTCTGATGGAAAGGGGGGTCACAGCCAGGAATAAAGCCTTTCTTTGGCTTATGGCCAGGGATGGAAAGCCCCCTTTCCATCAGAGCCAGGGCCAGGGAGAGAGAAAGTGCTGAGTGGCGCCACCAGGCAGGGGGATGACTGTTTATTAGCTCTACACAGTAAAAAATGTGAGTGGGGGGGCTGCATGGACCGAACACTAACTCCAGCAGGTGATTGTCTCGTTTGATTTCACCCTTAATTGCAGTCTCTCCCTGTTTGGGATTAAGTGCAGCAAGGACTGAGGCAGGACAGGAAGGGGAGGCAAAAAGCAGCCCTGGATCCAGGGAAGTTGGGGGCCCTGTATGAAATGGTGGTGCAAGACCTCTCCTAGCATAGAAATGTAGGACACACACTGACTTGCCTATTAGAAAAAGGGAAATGTTACCATTACTGTCAATTACGCATAATATTAACATCCCCTTTGGGGGCTGCAGGTCTCTGTATTGCAGGCCTCATGAGTCCGTATGTTTGTTATTCATGTGTTGTTATTCTTAGTTTACTCCTGGGCCCCAAGTCCCCTCCTGAATCACTGTGGGCCTCCCTAGGCTGAGGCTCCCCATATTTGAGGCTCTATAATCCAGTATTTTACACAAATGCTTCTCACGTTCATGTTGTGGTTTATTAATATTTAGCACTTTCAGCACTCAAAATACTTTACCATTTTTTCTCAACAACTCCATGAAGTAGCTCGGTCATTATTATTCTCATTTTACAAATGGGAAACAGTGACTTACCCAACGCCACTCAGCAAGTTCATAGCTGAGACAGGTCCAAGGCCAATATCTTATCCACTAGGCTACACTGGCCCAAATTTATTCATGTATTCCATGTTTGGGGAATGCCTGCCCTCCCCCCAATGCACATGGCCCTGTGCAGTCATACTTGTTTAGGTCCAGACTTGACAAAAACAGCTTCCCCTGAAGAGCACTCCAATCTAATTCTGAAATATGAAAAGCCCTATTCATTTCACTTCTATATTTACCCCTAGAGGAACAACATCCATGTCCAGAGATGGTGTGTGGTGGGAGGGAGAAGTGAACACTACTGACTCCCATGCTGGAACAGCTTTGGGAATAATAATTAGAGGACTTTGGCCTTCAGGCCTGCCTCCGAAGAGCATTAAACAGCCTCAAACAGCTGATAAGTGAAACAATGAGGGATCTGTATCACAGAAGTTTGCTGGCGTTTCCCTTTCCCTCTGGCATCAGACAAACAGGCTCTGCCTGCCGACCAGAGAGTGGAAATGTGGCTAATTCAGGAAATTACACGCGCTATTCCTCTTAATCAGGCTTCAGGTCTGAATCTCTTGAAAGGGTATTTATCCATAGTGCCGGATTATCTCTGACTGTGTTATCTGAGGGCAGCAGGTGCTTTAAATTAGATTTTCAAATAATATCCCTCCCTGTCTTTTCATCCCTTCCCAATAAAGAATTTCCCGTGAAGTCGGAGGCTTGTGGCAAGCAGGCAAACTGAAGTTAATTGTAACATTAGCTCTTTTTCTCTCCCCATTCTTGATCGGCCTAATATGAGGCCCTTCTCCCATCATCATTGCAGATAATAGGTTCTATTTATGACACTCGCTCTCACCCCAAAATAAATTTCCCTTTACCGAAATTGCATTGCAGAAGAAGGAGACCATCTGTAAGGGGGAAATAAAACAAGCGTGGTTATTTTATGTCTTTCGCTGTGCCTATTAGGAATTATTCGCAAAGCAATGCAATTAACATTTCAAATGCTCGCTTTGGCTAAATTAATTCTTGATCTACTCTAAGCGAAGACTGGGGGAATCTAATCAAAAAGACTGATTTTCCTTTTGATGTCTAATACCTCTCATATTGTCATTTCGCAGCAGAGCTGTACGACAAGGTGATGTACAGTAACACAGATCTGCAAGGTAATGTTTATCTAAATTCCTCCCTCATCCTTGAAAAAAAAAATCAGGCGGCTTGTTTTGCATCTCATATAGCTTTTTGAACTGGCACACTTCTGGGTTACCCCTTACATGAAAGAAGAGACAGGCCTGATCTCGATCTCCCTTCCCCGCCCCCCCCCCTCCCCGAATCGAGTAGCAAGGATCTATTGACCAACACAAATAGCAGAAAGAATCACTGACATAGGGCGTTTTCAGACAAGACACTCTCCAGCCACCTCCCACCCACTATACATGTTACAGGGCACCCATAGGGCAACACTGCAGCCCTGCAACATGTATAGTGGGTGGGTAGTGGGTGGAGAGTTACTTGTCCGAAAATGCCCATAGTGACAAAAATGGCATATGCAATTTTAGCACCTCAGGCCGTAAATGCAACATGCACCACTTGGTGTCACTGTAGTATTGTTTACTTTCCCAGTCTCTGCTGCAGAATGAGTCATCTCTTAAGAGTTCAGG
Organism: Sphenodon punctatus; assembly: GCA_003113815.1. Taxonomy (NCBI): domain Eukaryota; kingdom Metazoa; phylum Chordata; class Lepidosauria; order Sphenodontia; family Sphenodontidae; genus Sphenodon; species Sphenodon punctatus. Next base: position 698,412 of record QEPC01009251.1, read on the forward strand.
ACGGGAAGTTTTGACAGTCTGAGAGGTGCGTTTCTCTGCTGCTGTCACTGTTTTCAGTGCACAGGGTTCCGAAGTCTAGGAATAAATATTTGCTTTTCCAATTAGGAGTGGCATGCTGTGTGTCAAGACTTCGTTTTGCCATTCGCTGCCTAGCACAGATCCACTCAGACCAGGGGAGAATCAAGCTGTTCTTTCAATCTCCTGAAGAGTCCATTGATAATTAGAGTCCATCAGCATGAGTCTCCATCTTATTCATGCTGGTGCTAGCTGTTTGTGGTGACATGAGCCCCATTCACTTCAAGGGGACTCACATCGGAGCTAAAGACAACCGCCAGCTCAAAGCAGGGTGAAGATCGGGGTTGTGAACAGCTACACAAATGTTGGTCGACTCTTTGTTTGTAATGATGCAACTTGTGTAGGAGCATTGGAAGCAAGAAAAGGATGATATGTTAATGGCACAGCTGGGGGAAATTTACTCCTTATTTCAGGGGTGAGGTGGCCATACCTCCCCTTTAAAAGAGGGCGCTTATGAAAAATACATGGTGCAGGGCTGCATTGGTTTCAGTACAGCCCTCCACCATGTATTTTTCATAAACATCCTCTTTTAAAGGGAAGGTATGGACACCCTAGCTGTGGCTGTTTTTTACTTGGCCCCTTCCCAATTCCTGGATTTGGCCCATGGATCCATCCAGTTCCTACTCTAAAGCACTGAAAGAGTGAGCTCGTGAGCAGGAATGGAAATGAGCAGGACTCTCCTTAGAATTTGCAGGGTCCAGTTTGAAGATAAAAACAGGGCCTCTGGTGGCCCTGCCTCCATGGGGGCACCCTCTGCGGAGCCCTGGAGGTGGTCATGTTTGGGGCCCTGCTGTGTGAAAATGGAGGCTACTGTGCCCCCCAGTAGAGAAAATAGTTGGGCCCAGGGCGGTCAGGTCACCCTGTGGTAAAGCTGGCCCTGGAGATGAAGGCATGTGCTCAGGTACCACAGCCATGGCTTGGACCCATGATCTGGATCATTTCCTCCTTTCCAACATCCTGAGCACATCACCTTAAGCATCCCCACATCCAGCTCTTATTTGACCTATGGAGCCTGTAGTAATTTTCAAAGGGATTCAAGGAAGGGAAAAGGTTCCCCATCCCTGCCTTAGTTCCACCTACATATGAAGATTGTTGATTTTAAATACTTAAAAAGCAGCTATAAAGAAGACAGAGAACATTGTCACAGAGGGTAAGATAAGGAGCAATGGGTTGTTAAGCTACTGAAATGCACACTTAGGTTCCATATCAGGAAGAACTTTGTAACTGCTGCCAAGGGAGGCTGTGGAATCTCCTTCACTGGAGGCTGGAGAAATATTTATCCAGGATGGTAGAGGTCTAGTTCAGAGGTTCCCAGACTGTAGTTTGGAATCCTGTTTGGGGTCATCTTCAGATGGGGTTGGGATTTCATGGGATATACTTTGCAACAGCGTGGCTTTGGTACCATTTGGGTTTGTGCAATTCAATTTAAGATTCAAAATGAGTCACAGGATTAGACTGAAATCTCAGAATTAGGGTTGCACAGGCAAAACTTTGGGAACTGCTGGTCTAGTTAATCCTGCCCCTTAGCAAAATAGGCAGGACTTGATAACCTGTAAGGTCTATTCCAGTCCAAGTATACAATGGCCCTTTTTCCATGGAGGGAGGTGGGGAGGGGGATGGGTGTTTTGCCACGGTGGGTGGGTGTCTGTTTACATGGACACATACACACCTCCATCCATGGAGCCTCCTCCAGTTTTCCAGAGACCTCCATGGGTGGAGGTGAGTGAAGATGGGTGTGCGATGGGTGGTGGTGGGTGTTGCACGGGAGTACACATGCACCCCTACCCATCCCGCTTGGTGCTCACACGGGCGAACACCGAGAAGACACCCATCCCCCCATCCACTGCCAGTCGTTTACACGGATGTGCCCCCCGCCCCCCCCCGCACACTTGCCCAAACACCAAGCTGGGGGGGGGTGTCCATGTAAAAACAGCCAATGAAGGGAAGGAGCGAAGGAAGAGGTTGCCAAACAATGACTCAGGACTCTAAGTGGAGTCACACAATCTGTGAAAGGGGGTCATAATCTCAACAGATATTTCATATGCTTTGCATGTTTTGCTACCGTCAGGGCTTGCGGAATTAGATTTTAAGACGCAAAATGGGTTCACACAGGCTAAAACTTTGGCAACCACTGTACTAGAACCATGGAGGCACTGATAGCTATTTTTATTCTTATCATTTTTATAGCACTGATCAGAGAGAGGTTCCTGCCTGAGGAACTTACAGTCTAGGATGGGCAAGTGGGAGGGGAGACGGGTATGTCCGCAAAGTTGGGAAATTGCCGGTGCACTTGCTTAGCTTCGTTACAAGGGAGCAAGGGATGGTATACAAGGAGAAGCATTAACGATGGGAGGCACACCTAGGGTGGCCCTGGATCTCCCCTCCTTCTGTCATATGTGTAAATAAATAAAACAAACAAGCAAGCAATCTCTGGGGGCTGAGGAGCTAGAGAAGACCTGGCAGAAAAGAGGTTCTCAGGAGAGATCTGAAAGTTGGAGGGAGGGAAAAGAGTCTATGTGCATAGGGAGGGAGTTCTAGGCAGAGGGGGTAGCATGGGAGTAGCCCC
>QEPC01009251.1:715921-729277 GCA_003113815.1 Sphenodon punctatus
CCCCCCCCGATCAGCTGTTCCAGGTCTGGGTAAGTGCACTCCTCTGGGCCCAATCCATAGACCCTGTCTTGCAGCAGGGCTGCACAGGCCTAACAAACATGCAGTCCCATGTTGACCCGAATTGGCCTGCGTGGGTGGCCTTTGGCCCGGGATGTTCACCCAGAATCTTCTGGAGGATGCATCCCGGGCCAGCTGCCTTTACCCAGAGTGAGAAATGAGGGCAGAAATACAGGGAGGAGCAAGGCCATGAGGAGCCTTGAAAGTACGGACAAGAAGTTGGTTTTCAAGCAGCTCTCAGGGCTGGAGTAGGAGGTATTGGATTTTAGCTCTGTAGCTAAGAAGCAGATTGCTCAGGATGAGCGGATAGAACCTTGATCACCGAGATTAACTCCAAATTATCTTTTCATTTTGTGCGGTTAAAAGTAGCACTAAAATTGCTTAGACAAATAGCCATCAGAAGAAAAGCATCAGAGCATACAGTGCCATCCACGATGGGAAATGATGTGTTCCTTGTGCCTGAGAGAGCTACACAAATTCTCTGCGAGACAGATCAAGCAGCACAACTACCTTTCAGAACTGGTATTTTAAATGAGACTGTGACATTGTTTTGGGCAGCCTGAGGCAGCATAAGTAGGAGTAATAAGACACAGGCGAGAAGAGGAGCATTAGTCCATCTCTTGGAGAATGCTTCCTTACAATGAGAGCTATTAGCCTGTGGAATTGCCTCTCAGGGGAAATGGTTGAAGCTTGGCTCCTTGAGTTGCTTGCTATTAGACTGGACAAAGCACTCGGGGAGCTACTAAAGGACAAGTGCTGAAGTGACACAGGTGTGGACAAGATGACCTACTGGAAATAGAGCTATTTATCCATCTCTAATCTCTATGGCAGGGGTGGCTAACATTTGAAAATTAGTACAAGCTGCACAGGCCACACAGGAGTTGGGGCCAGGGGTGTGCTCAAGATGGGGGAAGAAAGGGGAGGGTTCAGATGATGGATCTGTGCCATGGATCCATCCCCAATCCTGGAGTTCATGCTGTCATTTTGCTCTCTTCCCCTGGAGCTCGCTCTTTCAGAGCTTGAGGGGTAGAGATTGGATTCATGGACCAGATCCAGAAACAGGAAAGGGGCCAAATAAAAAAACCCAGCCATGGGGCAAAGGTTCCCCAACCCTGCTCTATGGGTTAATTCCTTAAAGATGCTGGGTGCCTTATGTGCAGAGGATCCTCAGCCCCTGTTGCTTCCATGGTAGTTTGGGGGCTCAATTACCATGCAGGATCATGATAGGGATGTGTACAGTAACTCTCTTTTGTTTTTATTATTCATTTCATTTTCATTATTAAAATGTTATTCGTTTTCGTTATTTCATTATTCTTTGTTTCATTTTTACAACATTTTGATTTCCATTGATTCAATAGAAAACACATTTTTGGCTGTATCATTTGTATTTCATATCTGATTTTGATGGCAATTGGCAGGCTTGTACTCCCAATGGAGGGCATTATGTATGCCAAATTTCAGAAAGATTAGATAAAGGCATCCTATTTTATAAGCAGTTGAAATTTGTTATTTTACAAATTTCTGTGTACACATTCCTAGATGTGACAGCTTTGTCTCACATCTGATTTAGATGAAACTTGGAAAAATTATACCCCTTCCCAAGGATACTATATCTGCCAAGCTTCATAAGTATTTCATAAAGGGTCCCAATTCTATGATTGATTTACTTGTAAATGCATTTCTGGCTGTAATGGTTTTGTGTTCCAGTCTGTTTACATGAAATTAGGCAGGAATGTATCAGTTATATGCCTGCACATGATCTGGAGAGTATGAGCCTATGCCAGGGATTCTCTTATGTTTATCACTGTGGTACAAGATGTGCTTGTGATGTCAATTGGCCAGCAGAAATGTCACCCATATATCATTCTATGTCCTCTGTCACAGTGGGTGATTTCAGACGTGACGGGCGCCCGGTTCACCACAGTGGATTCCCGGTGGGGGTGAATGGAACAACCACCCCCCGGGGTGAATAAAAGTCCCGAACAGACGTGACGGGACCTGGACCATGGCAGGGAATTGAGCCAGCAGATCACGGATCGGGGCAGCACAACAGACGTGACACCGATTGCCGGCCGCGGTCAAAACACCCAGAAACCATCGGGCAGGGGTGGGACACAGACATGGCTGCCTGAGGGAAAACGAAGCCAGAAGGCACAAAAGGGAACACCCACACAAGGGAAACGGGAAGGGAGGGGGGAGAGAAAGAGCCGGACAGGTACCACACACAACAGGCACACAGACAGCGGGCCCACAGTGGAACACACAGCACAAGCACACGCCCGGGCACACACACAGATGGGAAAGGAAGGGAAGGGGGACACGGGCGCCCAGATAATACACAAGGCACACCGGACACAGGGGGTGGGGGCCAGAACAGGGAAGAGGGGGGGGGAACTGCAAAGGGGCAGGGCAGGACACAGGCAACGGCAACCACAACCCCCACAGCAGAACTGTCCACATGGGCACCCCCACAGCAGCTCAGGACCAAGGCACAGTGGGGGCCCGCAATGCACAGTGAGCCGGCCGCGAACAGTCCAGGAGGCACACGTAGACCCCACACCCGGACAGGGGTCGATGGAGGGCAGGCAGGAGAGCCGGTGCAGCGCTGAAGGTCCAAGGACGCACACACACACCCAGAGAAAGGAGCGAGGGGCAGTCCGGGGGCCCCAGAACCCCGAGGTCACATAGGCACCCAAGGGGGGGGGCATCAGGTGGCAGCGCTGGTGGGTGGGGACAGTCCGCTGGACACAGGTGGGTCGGCGAGGCCATGCAGAGCGCCGGACCCAGGCACCAGGGAAGGCAACCATGAAGGGGAACCCCGGGTGTGGAGGCAGACCAGGGGTGGGGCCCGGAGGGGGTCCAGAGCCACAGGCAGGGGCAACAGCACCCCGGGAAGCAGGCAGCACAGCAGCACGGCAGAGACATCAGGGAGGAAGCAGCCAGTGGAGACCAGCCCCCGGGCAGGGGCGGGAGCCCACACGGGGGCAGGCAACCGGGGGGCCTGGAGGCACACCGGGACTCACAGCCAGCTGCTGGGGGCCACCATGGGCCCAGGGGCCAGGGGCCCCGCCCAGTGAACCAGGTGGGGCCAATGGATCATGCTCTGGCGGTACCCCAACAAGGACATGTGGTGGGCGATCAGGTAGTAGGCCTCGAAGGGATCCTGCATGGACAGTCCCAACTGCACATCCGAACGGGACCACACGCCCAACAGCGCTGACAGCTCCGCCACGGTAGGCTCTGACACACAGCAGTCAGCAGCAGGGAACCACGGAAGCTGTCCAAGCTCCAACAGCCAGTGATAGACCGCCCCACAGGAGCGCTGGTACCCATGGGCCCCGTGAACACAGCCAAAGTAGGACACGGCCAAGGCAGGGCCCCCCTTCACAAAGCAGATCGTGTAGGTGGCCAGGCAGCACACAGACAGTGCAGACACGGTCTCAGCCGCAACCAGGCCACATGAGAGCACTTCATCTCCGGGATGCGCCCATCAGGGAAGGGAACCAGCCCCAGAGTCTCCGCATGCAGCCGGTAATCACGAGCGCTCGCCTCATAGCCGAAGTAGCGAAGGCCAGAGCTCAGGCTCGAATAAGCACCCGAATGGCTGTCTGGGCAGCCCAGGAGCAGCTGCATGGCCGGGGTATGCCACAGGTCACACAGGGACATGGTCTCNATAAGATTTGGCATTTATACTCAATGGAAAAATTACACTCAGAGCTCCATGGGAAAGGGAATCTCTTCAGAGAAACCTGGGCCCCAATTGTAAAAGAGCTGGGAGGGAAGAAGTTGGGTAAAGAACTATCATTAAGTTTATCGGACTCGCAATGTTAATTTGATGTCTTCACATTTGAACTTTAACGTAAGGCTGTTTCATCCACTGACCTGTCAACATTACCATTCGAGGAGAAACAGGGACATATCATGGAATCTCTATCCTGCCCTTGAATGTAAAAAAAAGTTAATATTCATCTACTGATTTGTTATAGACACCGTCTTGAGGTATAATTGTATAGTTTCTTTTTTATATATATATATATTTGGTGTTACGGTGCAGCAGATATGATAATGGTGTAGTTGTACAACTGTTGGTTTGCAAATAAAGATATGAAATTCAAAAAACAAAACAAAACAAAAACTTCACTGCGCATGTCCAAAATGGCCACTGCCCTTAACCAAAATCATGGCAATGCTGTTGCCACTATTTGGTTAAGGCTGGTGGCCATTTTCCACATATGCAGTGCATTTTTTAAATAAAATATATTTGTTTGTTTGTTTGCTTATTTATTTATTCCCAAGAATTTGACAGGCATTGAGAGGTTCCTGGCTTGTTTGATGGCAAACCGAAAACCTGGATTTTGATGAGATTTCTCTTTTTTGAGAAATCTCATTTCAGCCCTACTCAGGACTGAACATCTGTAGGTTAGGGAACAAGGCTTGTGATAATACCAAATGGCAAAGACTTGTTCATACTATTGCCAACCCTCACTAGAGTAGGTGGAGAAGGCAATTGAAAAAGAAGAGATATATTGGGCTGCTGTCAGCTGTATTCAATGAGTCCCCTTTTGGCTCTCTCCCCAGTGTCTCTCTTGCTGGCTAGCTCTGTCCCCTTACTGCAAATGGATTCACCTGAGAGATACCTGTTGCAGCATTTGTGTCCAAGCCATGGGAGGTGCTCTCCTCCATGAAGTTTCTTCAACCCAACTTAAATATCAACATTGATAATGATCCCTTGTTTCAACTCTTTCAAACTGCTCCTTTGTGTAAAATCCACTACTGCAGGAAAGTCTCTCCTACTCTGCCTCTTCGGCCCTTTTCACATGAGACGCCCCCACCCATCTCCACACAGTTTCACTAGTGGAGATGGGTGGAGGCGTCCGTGGGAATGCCGCAGGGGATGGGTGGGGGTGCAGGCACGATCCCACACTACATCCATCTCTACCCATCACCTGCCCACGGAGCAATGAACTCCAATGCCCAATGCTCCATGTGTGGAGATGGGTGTGCACCCGTGGGAGCGGGCGCACACCCACTTCCACCCACCGCAGCCACCCCCCATCCCCTCCCCACCGCAGTTCATTTAAAAAGGGCCACAGAGCAGAGATACAATAATTTATGTCTCCCTCTTTATTTCCATAACATGCTGACATCTATCTGCGAAGGCATTGAGTCCCATTGGGGTAGGGAACGGTCTCTGATTTATGATTGCACAGTGCCAGGTACATTGCTGGCACTATATTATTTATTATTAATTTATTATTATTATTATTATTATTAATAATAATAATACACCGTTCATAGTGTCCCCTGTAGGGTGGGGACAGAGCCACAGGGTGTGGCTTGCTATTTTCATTAAGAGTCTCCCTACCCCCCCACCCCCCATAATTACAGGACTACAATTATCCTTCTAGCATGGGCGCGGACGCTAGGGGAAGAGGGATGAAGGGAGACACTTACCACCCCACCCCACCCCACCACCCCATACACAGACTTTGTTTGCCCCCACCCCACTGGAATGTTGTGATATCATAGTGCTAAGGGGGTGTGGCCACATCAGAAAGGGTTGGGACCTAGGAATTTTCCTGTCCCTTCTGAAGTGACCACTCTTTTTAGAGCATTGTGATGTCACAGTGCTCCACAGAGGAGGGGTAGGGTCATGTCAGAAAGGACAGGAGAACCTTTTAGCTCTGCCCCTTTCTGTGGTGGCCTGGCCTTCTGATAAGCATGATTGGCACCCTTGCCCTTTAATAGCACAGCACCATTGCAACTTCTTTTGCCCTGTGCAAGCAAAGTTTACTCCAGCTGTTACCACCAGACTGCGCACCTTCTCCTTTCCTTAGATTACCCTATTGACATAGCATCTGAGCACCTCAGCCTTTCATAACATCCCTGTGTAACAGAGGAGTGCTGTTATCTCTATTTAAGGGAGGCACAGAGAGACTAAAGGTTCTGTCAGGCATCACAATTACCTGGGATCGGGCATTGGGTATCCTTGCACCCGGGTTGAACTAAATGACCTGTGAGATACCTTCTAATTCTACAGTAGAGGTGTACTGAAGGGACCAGCTTTGGTTTTGTTTTGAATTCATTTTCATTTCAAAATTTAGTTATGAATAATTTAACTCTGTTTTAGTAATTAAATTTGTTTCCCATTATTTTCAATGGGCATCACTTTGCAGGTCTTGCATTGGTTTAAATAGCAGTTTTCCTTTGTCCCAGCCCCACCCCTTTTCCCTTTCTCTTCTTGTTATTAGTGCTCAATAAAGTGTGAGTGTTCCCAGTGACAACTGACCAGCAGGGATGCCAATCATGTCTCTTGACTGCTCTTCCCCTCCCCTCTGCCTTCCCTGGAGTGCTTCACAGCCTCATAGGAGGCAGCCTGTATAGAGTTTAATGGGGCAAAATGAAAATGTATTTTAAATAAGGAATTTTGTTTGAATATACATTTGTTTTAGTTAAATTAATAACTAAAACAAATGTAGAAAAATTAGTTTTAGCTAATTTAACTAAAAGAATTGCACACCCGTACTCTACAGTTCTATATTCTAAGATTTCAGTGGAAGTTCAATACTTTTGTACTGGTTTACCTCTTGGTGGCCTTTTTCATTACATCTGAACAGATCTACTACAGTTAACCTATTGGAACTCATCACCAAAAGGGATGTTGTGAAGGCTAATAGCATAACTGGGTTCAGAAAGGATTAGTAAATTCTTAGAGAACAGAGAGGATAGGTCCATAAATTGCTGTTGGTCAAGTTGGTCTGGTGATGAGACCTCTGACTGTTGGGGGCTGGTTGAAAATAGCAGGGAATGGATCTATCCATTATGACCTGTTGTGCACTTCTCTGAAGCAACTGAAGGTGGCCACCACTGGAGACAGGATGTTTTGGTAGATGGACCATTGGTCAGATCCAGCAGGGCACTTCTTATGGTCTTACTATATGGTATCACGAGTCGATCAGTGGTAGAAACACCATGGAAAATATTTGAGAAACCTCTACCGCTGATATCACATGGTAGATCAGTTCAGACATCACAAAAAATGCCATCATAGGGTAAAGCAGAGGGTGTTTTTAGACAAGCGCCTCCCCATCTATTACCCACCAATCACCCACATCATGCACGTTGCAGAGCTGCATAGGGCACCAGTGCAGCCCTGCAACATGCATGATGGGTGGGTGATTGGTGGATAACAGGTAGGGAGGTGCTAGTCTAAAAACACCCACAGGCAAAACCGTGTTGGTGCTACTGGGGTATGTGGTCACCCTAGATCCCATGGAATATCTAAGAGCAGGGAGCTAAATGATGCTTCCATATCTCAGATCAGCTTCCTAACCCCTGGACATTCTTTTCTCCTTGTAACTTACTCCGTTCCATAGGCATAACATCCTCCTATGACAGAGGTTCTCAGCCTTTGGGTCATGACAGCAAGTGGAGATCACGTCATCTGTGAATGAGGTCATGTTCCTGATTGGTATCTGATACACTTTGAATGTCTTTGTGTAGCTACCTGGGGTCACAGGATTATAATTAAAGTCTCAAAATTAAGGTCACAGAAGCAAATATTTTGGGAACCTCTGCCCTAAAATTTTGCAACAAGAGTAACCTTTTGCCTTTCCTTTTCCCAACCCCCCTAGATGTATCAAACAGCCACAACTATGCCTTCCATGCCTTCCACTAAGCCCGGCGTAGACCTGGATGGATGGATCAGGGATACTTAGAGCATACAATCATCGTTGTCATTTTTATACCCTGCTGCATACTGCCTATATATTTGTTTTGCGCTCTTCGCATTTCTGAGATACCAAGAGCTGATCGTCTATGTGCAGACAGAGAAGCTATTTTGTGTGTGACATTTCGGTTACGGCCAGTACATAACTCAAAATGAATTCACAGCTCTGGCTTCTTGTAATTACACCTGCAGTTCTATATTAATTTGTTTTATCATTCTGTACAGTTGGTTATTCATCTGTTTAGGGGCAGAGGATATCAGTTAAGTGGGATGTGATCCTGATTAAGGAGGACAGTAGATTATTGAAAGCAATATAAGTGATATATTCATAGGAGGGATCTCATGCTTTGTTTTAATTCTAAAGAATGTTTTTGAGGGGTCACAAGGAAAGCAACTCATACCCTAATCTAGGTTTATAAACATATTAAGAACTGCCGTGATATAAATCCTGTTCCAATGAGATGCGGCAAAGTGAAAGGCAATCAGTATTGGCACAAGGGTAAAAAGTCCTTGGAGCATGTCAAATAATTTATTGCCATTACCCTTATATGAAGCTATAAAGAGGACATCAGGATGCTTTTTGTGCCTTCATAAAAGCTTAATTTATAACTTCATCATGGGGTCTGGCTTTCTTCACAAATGCTTCCTGACACACGGCTCTCCTTTGGTGGGAGCGTGCCGCCTCTGTCAGATTCAGCCGTTCGGTTAATGAGCCAGAGGGTGAGAAATCATCATGAGTGACATCCTCATAATATATTGCTTCTCCCTCTTGTTGCTGTATTTATTAGGCTATTTTGGTTGATTAGAATAACAAAGCGGTTTGTTGATGTCTTGGTGGCTTCAGGCTTTTCAATAGCTACAGTAACTGCTGGTGGCTATGGGCACTTAATGCATGGGCAGGGGGTGGACTTACAACGTAGGTTTCATCAGGTCTGTATGCTGGTCAGAAAATGGGAGATAGGTCCTTTTTTCCGGCCAAACTTGTGATATGTGGAAAAGCCCCTTGGATAGAAAGCAGATGGATGGATGTGTATATGAAAAATAGATTAATAAATAATAAAAAATAATAATATAGCACCAGCTATGTGCCTGGTGCTGAACAGTTGTGATTAGAGTCAGATCCTTGCCCTGTGGGGCTTACAATCGAGAATGGACAAGGAGAGGGAAACATAGGGAAAGATAGGGCTACATTTATGAAACTGAGAGGCTGTAGCTGCACATGCTTAGCTGAGATGCTGAAGGATGAGACATTAGAAAGAGAGACATACATAAGGGGTGAAGAGCTAGGGGAAGACATACAGAAGAGGTAGGTTTTCAAGATGGATTTGAAGGCTGAGAGAAAGGAAGCAGAGCATGTGTGTTCAGGGAGGGAGTTCCAGGCATAGAAGGTAGCATCAGAGAAAGGACAACGACAGTTTTAGGGAGCAGGAGACTCTGGGGCAGGTAATGGTGACGGCAGAAGAGAAGTGAACTTCATAGGAGAGAACATTATGGGAAATAAGAGCAAAAAGATGGGGAGGAACAAAGCCACAAAGAGTCTTGAAGGTGAGGACAAGACGATTCATGGTGAATTACTTTGTGGTGCTTTTCCGTGCACTTTATTGAGTCAAGTTGGTCAGAGATGAAAACTGATTGTTAGGGACTGAGAGAGAATAGCAGGCTATTGATCACTCCATTATGACTTATGCTAGGCGCTTCTCTGAAGTAACCAAAGTTGGTGACTGTCATAGACAGGATGCTGGGCTAGATGGACCATTGATCTGACTGAATCGGACACTTATTAGGGATGGGACTCTGGGCAAAATTTCGGTTTCAGTACTATCGGATCTTTTGCATTGATTTTTGTACCAGATTTTTAACATTGCAGTTTTTTAATGGGGGACAAACCTCAATGTTAAAAATCCGGTACAAAAATCAATGCAAAAGATCCAATAGTACCGAAAAAGAACCAAAATTTCAGATTAATCCAAAATGGCTATTTTCGGGTACTTTCGGTTTTATCTGAAACTGAAATTCCCATCCCTAATTTCATTTATGTTCATATTTTCTTAAATTGTCAACATCTGAAAGTACCTTATGCTAAAAGAGCCATCTCTGTCCAGGGCACACACTGAAGCCAGTTGGAGAGGGGAATGGGCTCAGCCACTGACTTCAGTGAGAACAGGATTGTATCCCAGACCATGCAGCAGTTAGACTCACCACTGCAGGGCCCTACTAGGATTTATTCCCTCTTTGCTTCATTATAGGAAGGGATCGAAGAGTAGGGATCCTTTGATGGGAATTTGATATATCGCTAATATGTGTTAACGCATGCCCTGAAGATGGGTACTTTAGCAATGCATATAACAATCAGTTAAACTAACTGTGCCTCCCTCTACTTTGTCTAAATGCCTTCCTCCCCGTTCCCACAATGCCGAGCCACTGTCAACACTCAATAAATAATCAGCCTTTTTAGTTTCTGCAGTCATTCTTGCCACTTTTGCTAATGATCCATGATGTTTGTGCAAAAACAAATGATTTCCTTTTAAAGAGCTTCAATCTTTCCGCAGTCTCTTGAGATCTGATTATTCTCCCCCCATCTCCAGCTATGATACTTTATAAGTTCCCAGAGCTGTTCACAAACTAAGTCACGTTTAACGTAGTCTCTTCCAGGAAAACAAATATTAGATATAGCAGACACCAAGAGGGGGACTGATCTCTGAGTTATATTAGGTCTTTGATCAAAACAGTGACTGTGGGAGGAGAGAAGGGAATCCTATGAGGAGGTCTTACCAGGTTGTGTTATTGATGAGGACAAATGGAGTAGAAGAAATGGAAACAAATATTTCTAACACTAGGGACGCAATACCAAATCATTCATAAGCTTTATATATTTGCAGCCATCAGATCTAAAACAAGAGGAGGGGATGATCTCATGTTGGGGTTCCCACATTTTTGCCTGCGTGACCCTGTTTTGAGGCTTAAATATAATCCCAGACAGCAATGAAGGCCAAGTTTAGATGAACTAAATCGGGTTATTAAGTCCACAACTTGCTTGTGCCTTGGTATCATTCACACCCATGCAATAGTAGGAGTAGGAGGCAAAATATGTACTATAGAATAATTAGGAGCAGATAACCTTGTGTTTTAGTCCTCTCTTAAGTGGGTTCTTCACTTTAATTTGTCCAATGCCGGGCTAGTGGATGTATTTCGGTGACTCTCCGATTTTTTAGTAAAAAGGATGGTGGTTTTCCGATGCCGGCGCTTAGGGTTTTGGACGCTAAGCCCAGAGCCCAGCTCTTTTATGGTGCAGTCATTTGGGCCATCCAGCGTCCCTTTAATTTCAATGCTTTACAGTCAAAATATATGGGAGCATTGTTAAGAATCCCACATAGTGTGCCTTCTGCGGCGGTACGCCAAGAATTGGGCCAAATTCCATGGAACTGTGAAATCTGGAAACTGGCTATTGGCCTATGATTACGCACAAAATCTCCACAAAACCAGGGGTGCGGCCTTTTTCCCTACCTTCGAGAGGACTCATTTATAAGCCCATGGTGCAAGTTGGTTGAGCTTAAAATTTGCACCTTGGGTTTTTCATTACTGGATCTGTTACTCAAGGATTTAAAAGCTGCCAAAGCTGAGATCATAGCAAGGTTAAATGACCGTAGCAGGCAGGGGGAAATGTGCTGTCATCTTTTCATGCCCGTCGTTAGCATGTTATAATGAATTAATTCCCAAGATGGGTTGTTCTGCAACATATTTGTTAACTCAATGTTCCTTCAGGAAAATCTACCTCTTTGTGTGTGTGAGGTTTAATGCCCTCCCCTCAAAAGTGTTGGAGGGTAGATATAAAGGGACTTCATACTATCTGAGGGTATGCCCATTCAATAATATTGAGGCCAAATCGGTTGGACGCATTGTGCTATTGTCACCTCTATGACAGTCTAAGAGCTAATTGGCTGGCTGGATTTTTAGATCAATTGCCCAACAGAAACCTCTTCTGAAATAGTAAGGTGCTTTTTGTCTGACCCAAACCCGGTGAGCACCCATGCTGTCATGTCCGTTTTGCTTTTAGCGTTCCAGGCAAGGGAAAAATTTCTTTCCTTTAAGAGCGATTAATAGATAGTTTTGATATGAACTGATGACACTGTTTTATGTTGTCATTATTATTTCATTTTGTATAAATGCTCATTTTTATATTTGTGTTTTCTGTTTTACTATGGCTTTGGCTACATTTGAAATAAATGATTTGATACTAAACCAAAGTACCTTGTAACGTGAATCCTTTCTATGTTTGGCAGGTGAACGCGGTCTACAAAACATTCCCAGGCTGCAGTGCAAAGTGTCTCTCTAGCTGAGAAGTCTATGGAATTCATCCTGGAATGGTTTGCAAGCAAGGCATGAAGGGATAGGTGTCAGTGGGTACTTTCAGACATGACGCTAACCACCCTTGGTGGTTATTTATGCATGTTGCAGGGCTGCATAGGGCATCAATACAGACCTGCAACATGCATAAATAACCACCAAGGGTGGTTAAAGGGTGGTTAGCGTCATGTCTGTTTTCACCCTTTGAGGTCCGGGAAAAAGTGGTGTGTTTAAAAACTCCCTGAGTGTTCCACAAGATGAAACCTCAACAACCTAGGCCTGGATTTGGGTGATTTCAGACATTATGGGGCCCTTTGGCCCCGTACCGAAACCACTGGCTTCGTTCCCCGCCGGGGTCACCCCGTAATGCCACAACAGACGTGCCGGGGGGATCCCGGTGGGGAAAGTGGGAGGGGCCGGGGCCGCGTGGTGCAACGTGCGGACGCACGGCCCCACCCCCTCCACGCACCCCGCCGCTCACCCTCCGAGGAGACGGGCCCGCGTCGGACCGGAAGCACCGTGGCCCGGGATCCCGCCGGGGATCCCGGGCCGTGGCGCGCGGCCAGACATGACTTTTTGTTGGTCCTGGCCCAGGGTCTGTTTGACCACGCTTCCTGGGACCTTCCCCCGGCTAGACCGGGAAGCGTGGTTCAAACAGACCCCATGTGGGGATTCACCGTGGCGAACATCTGGCACCCCACAAACAGACGTTCGAGACACGGTGACCACAGGTGGGGATTCACCGTGGTTCACCGTGATCTCATAACGTCTGAAGACACCCTTTGTCTAATTGTGAATCCAATGGCCATCTCCACACTTTCTTCATCTTCATCATCATCAAGTGTAATAATAATTTTAATAATTATTTTTGTATTATGATTTAATTCACATTTTAATTTAATTAATTTTAATTAATATTTTAATTATTTATATTTAAAGTATTTCCTGTTAATTCAATTATAATTATTTTATTATAATTTAATTAATTATAATAAATAAAATATAATAATTTTAGATTTATATCTGCTCTTCTCTGAAAGTACTCAGAGTGACTACAACAGAAAAAAAACCGAGAAAAAATGCAAAGAAATACACAAAAGCCAATTAAACATTACACAAAGTTTTAAAAAACCCTATTTAAAATGAGTCTTCTCCTTCAGTCTCCCATAGAAAATCCTTCCCCCCCAGTCCCCCCACCCAGAGCCTAACCCTTAAATCCCCCCTGC